>BQMB01000122.1:0-37941 GCA_027943415.1 Closterium sp. NIES-67 | reverse complement strand
TAGTCTGTCACACAATCTCTCCACTCTTCATCACTATCTCTTCACTCTCCCACACTATGTCTCCACTCTCCACACTATCTCTCCACTCCCCCACACTATCTCTCCACTCTCCCACACTATCTCTCCACTCTCCCACACTATCTCTCCACTCCCCCACACTATCTCTCCACTCTCACACACTATCTCTCCACTGTCCAACACTATCTCTCCACTCTCCATACTGTCCCCCACACTATCTCTCCACTCTCCCACACTATCTCTCCACTCTCCCACACTATCTTTCCACTATCCCTCCACTCTCCCACACTACCACTCCACTGTCTCTCCACTATCTCTCCACTGTCCAACACCATCTCTCCACACTCCCACACTATCTCTCCACTCTCCCATACTATCTCTCCACTCTCACACACTATCTCTCCACCCTCTCCACTATCTCTCCACGGTCCCACACTATCTCTCCACTCTCCTACACAGTCTCTCAACCATCTCTCTAGTCTATCACACAATCTCTCCACTCTTCCACACTATCTCTTCAAACTCCCTCACTATCTCTCCACTATCTCTCGACATTGTAGCACTATCTCTCCACTCTCCACACTATCTCTCACACTCCCACACTATCTCTCTACTCTTCCACACTATCTCTCCGCTATCTCTCCACTCTCCCACACTAACTCTCCACTATCTCTCCACTGTCTCCACTCTCCCACACTATCTCTCCACTCTCCCACACAATCTCTACTCACTCCCACACTATCTCTCCACTCTCCCACACTATCTCTCCACTCCCCCACACTATCTCTCCACTCTCCCACACTATCTCTCCACTCTCCCACACTATCTCTCCACTCCCCCACACTATCTCTCCACTCTCACACACTATCTCTCCACTGTCCAACACTATCTCTCCACTCTCCATACTGTCCCCCACACTATCTCTCCACTCTCCACACTATCTCTCCACTCTCCCACACTATCTTTCCACTATCCTCTCACTCTCCCACACTACCACTCCACTGTCTCTCCACTATCTCTCCACTGTCCAACACCATCTCTCCACACTCCCACACTATCTCTCCACTCTCCCATACTATCTCTCCACTCTCACACACTATCTCTCCACCCTCTCCACTATCTCTCCACGGTCCCACACTATCTCTCCACTCTCCTACACAGTCTCTCAACCATCTCTCTAGTCTATCACACAATCTCTCCTCTTCCACACTATCTCTTTCAAACTCCCTCACTATCTCTCCACTATCTCTCGACATTGTAGCACTATCTCTCCACTCTCCCACACTATCTCTCCACACTCCCACACTATCTCTCTACTCTTCCACACTATCTCTCCGCTATCTCTCCACTCTCCCACACTAACTCTCCACTATCTCTCCACTGTCTCCACTCTCCCACACTATCTCTCCACTCTCCACACAATCTCTACTCACTCCCACACTATCTCTCCACTCTCCCACACTATCTCTCCACTCTCCCAAGCTATCTTTCCACTATCCCTTCACTCTCCCACACTACCACTCCACTATCTCTCCACTATCTCTCCACTCTCCCACACAATCTCTCCACACTCCCACACTATCTCTCCACTCTCCCACACTATCTCTACACTCTCACAAACTATCTCTCCACCCTCTCCACTATCTCTCCACTGTCCCACACTATCTCTCCAATCTCAAACACTATCTCTCCACTCTCCCACACAGTCTCTCCACCATCTCTCTAGTCTGTCACACAATCTCTCCACTCTTCATCACTATCTCTTCACTCTCCCACACTATGTCTCCACTCTCCCACACTATCTCTCCAATCTCCCACACCATCTCTCCACTATCTCTCCACACTCACCCCACTCTCCCACACTATCTCTCCACTCCCCCACAATATCTCTCCACTCTCCCACACTATCTCTCCACTCTCCCACACTATCTCTCCACTCTCCCACGCTATCTTTCCACTATCCCTTCACTCTCCCACACTACCACTCCACTATCTCTCCACTATCTCTCCACTCTCCCACACAATCTCTCCACACTCCCACACTATCTCTCCACTCTCCCACACTATCTCTACACTCTCACAAACTATCTCTCCACCCTCTCCACTATCTCTCCACTGTCCCACACTATCTCTCCAATCTCAAACACTATCTCTCCACTCTCCCAAAGAGTCTCTCCACCATCTCTCTAGTCTGTCACACAATCTCTCCACTCTTCATCACTATCTCTTCACTCTCCCACACTATGTCTCCACTCTCCCACACTATCTCTCCACTCTCCCACACTATCTCTCCCACTATCTCTCCACACTCACCCCACTCTCCACACTATCTCTCCACTCCCCACACTATCTCTCCACTCTCCCACACTATCTCTCCACTCTCCCACACTATTCTCTCCACTCTCCCACAAGATCTCCACTCTCATACACTATCTCTCCACTGTCCCACACTATCTCTCCACTCTCCATACTATCCCCCACACTATCTCTCCACTCTCCCACACTATCTCTCCACTCTCCCACACTATCTTTCCACTATCCCTCCACTCTCCCACACTACCACTCCACTGTCTCTCCACTATCTCTCCACTCTCCCACACCGTCTCTCCACCATCTCTCTATCTGTCACACAATCTCTCCACTCTTCATCACTATCTCTTCACTCTCCCACACTATGTCTCCACTCTCCCACACTATCTCTCCACTCCCCCACGCTATCTCTCCACTCTCCCACACTATCTCTCCACTCTCCCACACTATCTCTCCACTCCCCCACACTATCTCTCCACTCTCACACACTATCTCTCCACTGTCCAACACTATCTCTCCACTCTCCATACTGTCCCCCACACTATCTCTCCACTCTCCCACACTATCTCTCCACTCTCCCACACTATCTTTCCACTATCCCTCCACTCTCCCACACTACCACTCCACTGTCTCTCCACTATCTCTCCACTGTCCAACACCATCTCTCCACACTCCCACACTATCTCTCCACTCTCCCATACTATCTCTCCACTCTCACACACTATCTCTCCACCCTCTCCACTATCTCTCCACTGTCCCACACTATCTCTCCACTCTCCTACACAGTCTCTCAACCATCTCTCTAGTCTATCACACAATCTCTCCACTCTTCCACACTATCTCTTCAAACTCCCTCACTATCTCTCCACTATCTCTCGACATTGTAGCACTATCTCTCCACTCTCCCACACTATCTCTCCACAGTCCCACACTATCTCTCTACTCTTCCACACTATCTCTCCGCTATCTCTCCCACTCTCCCACACTACCTCTCCACTATCTCTCCACTGTCTCCACTCTCCCACACTATCTCTCCACTCTCCCACACAATCTCTACTCACTCCCACACTATCTCTCCACTCTCCCACACTATCTCTCCACTCTCCCAAGCTATCTTTCCACTATCCCTTCACTCTCCCACACTACCACTCCACTATCTCTCCACTATCTCTCCACTCTCCCACACAATCTCTCCACACTCCCACACTATCTCTCCACTCTCCCACACTATCTCTACACTCTCACAAACTATCTCTCCACCCTCTCCACTATCTCTCCACTGTCCCACACTATCTCTCCAATCTCAAACACTATCTCTCCACTCTCCCACACAGTCTCTCCACCATCTCTCTAGTCTGTCACACAATCTCTCCACTCTTCATCACTATCTCTTCACTCTCCCACACTATGTCTCCACTCTCCCACACTATCTCTCCACTCTCCCACACCATCTCTCCACTATCTCTCCACACTCACCCCACTCTCCCACACTATCTCTCCACTCCCCCACAATATCTCTCCACTCTCCCACACTATCTCTCCACTCTTCCACACTATCTCTCCACTCTCCCACAAGATCTCCACTCTCACACACTATCTCTCCACTGTCCCACATTATCTCTCCACTCTCCATACTATCCCCCACACTATCTCTCCACTCTCCCACACTATCTCACACACACTATCTCTCCCACTCTCCCACACACTATCACACTATCACTATCTCTCCACTATCTCCACACGATCTCTCCACTATCCCACACTATCTCTCCACTATCTCTCCACTATCACCACACTATCTCTCTCCACTATCTCTCCACTATCTCTCCACTCTCACACACTATCTCTACACTCTCCCACACTATCTCTCCACTATCTCCCATACTATCTCTCCACTATCCCACACTATCTCTCCCACACTATCTCCCACACTATCTCTCCACTATCTCACACTATCTCACACACTATCTCACACTATCTCTCCACTATCCACACTATCATGCACTATCTCTCCACACTATCCCACACTATCTCCCCACTCTCCACACTATCACACTATCCCACACTATCTTTCCACTATCCCACACTATCTCATACTATCCCACACAATCTCTCGACACTATCACTCCACTAACCCACACTATCTCTCCACTCTATCACACACTATCTCTCCACTGTCCCGCACTATCTCTCCACTCTCCCACACTATCTCTCCCACACTATCTCTCCACTCTCCCACACTATCTCACACTATCTCTCCACTATCCCACACTATCTGTCCCACACTATTTCCCACACTATCTCCCCACACTATCCTACACTATCCCACACTATCTCCCATACTATCCCACTATCACACACTATCCCACACTATCTCTCCACTATCCCACACTATCCCAGACTATCTCCCACACTATCTCTCCACTCCCCACCACTATCTCCACTATCTCTCTACACTATCTCCACTATCTCTCCACCATCTCTCCACTTTCTCTCCACACTATCTCTCCCACACTATATCTCCACTATCCACTATCCCACACTATCCCACACTATCTCACACTATCTCCACTCTCCCACACTATCTCACATACACTATCTCTCCCTTCTCCACACTATCTCTCCACTATCTCTCCACACTCCCACACTATCTCTCCCACTCTCCCACACTATCACACACTATCACACTATCACTATCTCTCCACTATCTCTCAAATATCTCTCCCACTATCACCACACTATCTCTCTCCACTATCTCTCCACTATCTCTCCACTCTCACACACTATCTCTCCACTATCTCTCCACTCTTCCACACTATCTCTCCACTATCTCCCACACTACCTCTCCACTATCCCACACTATCTCTCCACTATCCCACACTATCTCTCCCACACTATCTCCCACACTATCTCTCCACTATCTCACACTATCTCAAACACTATCTCACACTATCTCTCCACTATCCCACACTATCACACACTATCTCTCCACTATCCCACACTATCCCACACTATCTCCGCACTCTCCCACACTATCACACTATCCCACACTATCTCTCCACACACTATCACACACTATCACACTATCTCTCCAATATCTCTCCACTATCTCTCCACTATCTCACACTTTTTCTCCTCTATCTCTCCACTATCTCTCCTCTATCTCTCCACTATCTCTCCACTATCTCTCCACTATCTCTCCACTATCTCCCCACTCTCCCACACTATCTCTCCACTATCTCTCCACTATCTCCCACACTATCTCTCCCACTATCTCTCCACTATCTCTCCACTCTCCCACACTATCCCACACTATCTCATACTATCTCTCCACTATCACACACTATCTCCCACACCATCTCCACACTATCTCTCCACTATCTCACACTATCTCTCCACTATCTCTCCACTCTCACACACTATCCCACACTATCTCTCCCACACTATCTCTCCCACACCATCTCCACACTATCTCTCCACTATCTCACACTATCTCTCCACTATCTCTCCACTCTCACACACTATCCCACACTATCTCTCCCACACTATCTCTCTCACACTATCACACTATCTCACACTATCTCTCCACTCTCCCACACTATCTCTCCAACACTATATCTCCACTCTCCCACACTATCTCTCCACTCTCTCACACTATCCCACACTATCCCACACTATCCCACACTATCTCTCCACTCTCACACACTTTCCCTCCACTCTCCCACACTATCTCTCCACACTATCTCCCACACTATCTCTCCACAATCTCTCCACTATCTCCCCACACTATCTCACACTATCACACTTTCTCTCCACTATCCCACACTATCTCTCCACTCTCCCACACTATCTCTCCACTCTCCCACACTATCTCTCCACTCTCCCACACTATCTCTCCCACACTATCTCCCACACTATCCCACACTATCCCACACTCTCCCACACTATCTCTATCCACAGTGTGGGATAGTGTGGGATAGTGTGAGATAGTGTGTGATAGTGTGGGATAGTGTGGGATAGTGTGGAGACAGATTAAGTGTGATAGTATGTGGTGATAGTGTGGGATAGTGTGAGATAGTGTGGGATAGTGGGAGATAGTGTGGGATCTATAGATCCACACTATCTCTCCACTATCTAGTGGAGATAGTGTGGGATAGTGTGATAGTGATAGTGATAGTGTGGGAGTGAGTCATATTGTGATAGTGTGTGAGCGTGGAAGATAGTGTGATAGTCCACACTGTCACTATCCCACACCATCACTATCACAATCTCGCCACTAGTGGATAGTGACTCACTATCACTAGTACTATCTCCACTCTCACACACTTTCCCACACATTATCTCCCACACACTATCCACACTCTCCACTCCACTATCTCCCACTATCACACTGTCCACTCTATCCCACACTATCTCTCCACTCTCCCACACTATCTCCCACTATCTCTCCACTATCTCACCACAATCTCCCACACTATCTCACCACTATGTCTCCACTATCTCTCCACTCTCCCACACTATCTCTCCCCTCTCCCACACTATCTCTCCACTTTCCCACACCATCTCGCCACTATCTCTCCACGATCCCATACTACCTCTTCATTATCTCTCCACGATCTCTTCACTCTCCCACACAATCTCTCAACAGTCCCACACTATCTCTCCACTCTCCCACACTATCTCTCCACTCTCGCACACTATCTCTCCACTCTCCCACACTATCTCTCCACTATCTCTCCACTCTCCCACACTACCTCTCCACTATCTCTCCACTATCTCTCCACTCTCCCACACTATCTCTCCACTCTCCCACACTATCTCTCCACTATCTCTTCACTCCCCCACACTATCTCACCACTCTCCCACACCTTCTCTCCACTCTCTCACACTATCTCTTCATTATGTCTCCACTCTCCCACACTAAAGTGAAGAGATAGTGGAGAGATTGTGTGGGAGTGTGGAGAGATAGTGTGAGAGAGTGGAGAGATAGTGGAGAGATAGTGTAGGAGAGTGGAGAGATAGTGTGGGAGATTGGAGAGATAGTGTGGGACAGGGGAGAGATAGTGGGGGAGTGTGGAGAGATAGTGTGGGAGAGTGAAAAAATAGTGTGGGAGAGCGCAGAGATTGTGTGGGAGAGTGGAGAGATAGTGTGGGAGAGATAGAGTGGAGAGATAGTGGAGAGATAGTGTGGGAGAGTGGAGACAGAGATAGTGTGTGAGAGTGGAGAGATAGTGTGGGAGAGTGGAGAGATAGTGTGGGAGAGTGGAGGGATAGTGTGGGAGAGTGGAGAGATAGTCTGGGAGAGTGGAGAGATAGAGTGGGTGAGAGTGGAGAGATAGTGTGTGAGAGTGGAGAGATAGTGTGGGAGAGTGGATAGATAGTGTGGGAGAGTGGAGAGTTAGTGTGGGAGAGTGGAGAGATAGTGTGGGAGAGTGTAGAGATAGTGTGGGAGAGTGGAGAGATAGTGTGTGAGAGTGGAGAGATAGTGGAAAGATAGTGGAGATAGTGTGGAGAGATAGTGTGGGACGGTGGAGAGATAGTGTGGGACAGTGGATAGATAGTGTGGGACAGTGGAGCGATAGTGTGGGAGAGTTGAGAGATAGTGGAGAGATTGTGGAGATAGTGGACAGATAGTGGAGAGATAGTGCGGGAGAGTGGAGAGATGGTGTGGGAGAGAGATAGTGGAGAGATAGTGTGGGAGAGTGGAGACAGAGATAGTGTGTGAGAGTGGAGAGATAGAGTGGGAGAGTGGAGAGATAGTGTGGGAGAGTGGAAGGATAGTGTGGGAGAGTGGAGAGATAGTGTGGGAGAATGGATAGATAGTGTGGGAGAGTGGAGAGTTAGTGTGGGAGAGTGGAGAGATAGTGTGGGAGAGTGTAGAGATAGTGTGGGAGAGTGGAGAGATAGTGTGTGAGAGTGGAGAGATAGTGGAAAGATCGTGGAGATAATGTGGAGAGATAGTGTGGGAGGGTGGAGAGATAGTGTGGATGAGTGGAGTGATAGTGTGGGAGAGTGGAGAGATAGTGTGGGAGTGGAGAGATGGTGTGGGAATGTGGAGAGATTGTGTGGGTGAGTGGAGAGATAGTGTGGGAGAGTCGAGAGGTAGTGTGACACAGTGGAGAGATAGTGGAGAGATTGTGTGGGAGGGTGGAGAGATAGTGTGGAAGAATGGAGAGATAGTGTGGGAGAGTGGAGAGATAGTGGAGAGATAGTAGAGTGGTAGTGTTGGAAAGTGGAGAGATTGTGGAGAGGTAGTGTGGGAGAGTGGAGGGATAGTGTGGGAGAGTGGAGAGATAGTGTGGGAGGGTGGAGAGATAGTGTGTATGAGTGGAGTGATAGTGGAGAGATAGTGGAGAGATAGTGGAGAGATAGTGTGGGAGTGTGGAGAGATAGTGTGGGAGAGTGGAGAGATAGTGTGGGAGAGTGGAGAGATAGTGTGGAAGAATGGAGAGATAGTGTGGGAGAGTGGAGAGATGGTGGAGAGATAGTGTCTGAGAGTGGACAGATAGTGCGGGAGACTGGAGAGATAGTGTGGGAGAGTGGAGAGATAGTGTGGGAGTGTGGAGAGATTGTGTGGGAGAGTGGAGAGATAGTGTGGGAGAGTGGAGAGATAGTGTGGGAGAGTGGAGAGATAGTGGAGAGATAGTGTGACAGAGTGGAGAGATAGTGGAGAGATAGAGTGGGAGAGTGGAGAGATAGTGTGGCAGGGTGGAGAGATAGTGTGGATGAGTGGAGTGATAGTGTGGGAGAGTGGAGAGATAGTGTGGGAGAGTAGAAGGATAGTGGAGAGATTGTGGAGAGAATGTGTGGGAGAGTGGAGAGATAGTGTGGGAGTGTGGAGAGATTGTGTGGGAGAGTGGAGAGATTGTGTGGGAAAGTGGAGAGATAGTGTGGGAGAGTGGTGAGATAGTGTGAGGGAGTGGAGAGATAGTGGAGAGATAGTGTGGGAGAGTGGAGAGATAGTGTGGGAGTGTGGAGAGATTGTGTGGGAGAGTGGAGAGATAGTGTGGGAGAGTGGAGAGATAGTGTGGGAGAGTGGTGAGATAGTGTGGGAGAGTGGAGAGATAGTGGAGAGATAGTGTGGGAGAGTGGAGAGATCGTGTGGGAGAGTGGTGAGATAGTGTGGGGGAGTGATGAGATAGTGGAGAGGTAGTGTGGGAGAGTGGAGAGATAGTGTGAGAGTGTGGAGAGATTGAAAGGGAGAGTGGAGAGAAAGTGTGGGAGAGTGAAGAGATAGTGGAAACATAGTGGACTGGTAGTGTGGGAGAGTGGAGAGATTGTGGAGAGATAGTGTGGGAGAGTGGAGAGATAGTGTGGGAGGGTGGAGAGATAGTGGAGAGAATGTGTGAGAGAGTGGAGAGATAGTGTGGGAGAGTGGAGAGATAGTGTGGGAGAGTGGTGAGATAGTGTGGGAGAGTGGAGAGATAGTGTGGGAGAGTGGAGAGAAAGTGTGACAGAGTGGAGAGATAGTGGCGAGATGGTGTGGGAGAGTGGAGAGATAGTGTGGGAGATAGTGTGGGAGAGTGGAGAGATAGTGTGGGAGAGTGTAGAGATAGTGTGGGAGAGTGGAGAGATAGTGTGTGAGAGTGGAGAGATAGTGGAGAGATAGTGGAGATAGTGTGGAGAGATAGTGTGGGAGGGTGGAGAGATAGTGTGGATGAGTGGAGTGATAGTGTGGGAGAGTGGAGAGATAGTGTGGGAGTGGAGAGATGGTGTGGGAATGTGGAGAGATAGTGTGGGTGAGTGGACAGATAGTGTGGGAGAGTCGAGAGGTAGTGTGGGATTTCTCACACTATCTCTCCACACTATCTCCCACCCTATCTCTCCACTATCTCCCTACTCTCCCACACTCTCCCTACTCTCCCGCACTATCTCTCCACCCTCCCACACTATCTCCACTCTCCCACACTATCTTCCACACTATGTCTCCACTATCCCACACACTATCCCACACTATCACACACTATTTCTCCACTAGATAGTGTGAGAGATAGTGTGAGATAGTCTGGGATAGTGTGTGATAGTGTGATAGTGTGATCGTGTGGGATAGTACACTATCACACACTATCCCACTCTCCCACACTAGTGTGGGATAGTGTGGGAGAGTGGAGACATAGTGTGATAGTGTGGGATAGTGTGGGAGAGTGTGTGGGACACTATCCCACACTATCTCCCACACTAGTGTGGGACTATCACACTATCACACTATCACACACTATCCCACGCTATCCACCATGGATATCACACTATCCCAGAATCACTCTCACACTATCTCACACACTATCACACTATCTATTCCCACTATCACACACTATCTCTCCCACACAATCTCTCCCACACTATCCCACACTATCACTCCACTATCCACTAACTATCCAAACTATCTTCCATTCTCTCCACTATCTCGACTCTAGATAGTGTGTGATAGTAGAGAGATAGTGTGTGATAGTGTGGGAGTGTGGATAGTGTGGGAGTGTGGGATAGTGGAGAGATAGTGTGGGAGAGTGGGAGAGTAGAGATAGTGGGAGAGTGGAGAGATAGTGGAGAGATAGTGTGGGAGATAGTGTGGGATAGTGTGGGAGAGCGGAGAGATAGTGTGGGATAGTGGAGAGATAGTGTGGGAGAGTGGAGAGATAGAATGGGAGAGAAAGTGTGGGAGAGTGGAGAGATAGTGTGGGAGAGTGGAGGGATAGTGTGGGAGAGAAAGTGTGGGATAGTGGAGAGATAGTGTGGGATAGTGGAGAGATAGTGTGGGAGAGTGGGAGAGTAGAGATAGTGGGAGAGTGGAGAGATAGTGGAGAGATAGTGTGGGAGATAGTGTGGGATAGTGTGGGAGAGCGGAGAGATAGTGTGGGATAGTGGAGAGATAGTGTGGGAGAGTGGAGAGATAGAATGGGAGAGAAAGTGTGGGAGAGTGGAGAGATAGTGTGGGAGAGTGGAGGGATAGTGTGGGAGAGAAAGTGTGGGATAGTGGAGAGATAGTGTGGGAGAGTGAGAGTGTGGAGATAGAGTGGAGATAGTGTGGAGAGATAGTGTGGGATCTGACACCTCACTATCTCTCTACTCTCGCCACTATCCCACACTATCACACTATCTCACACACTATCCCACACTATCTCGCCACTATCCAACACTATCTCTCCACTGTCTCACCACTCTCCACACACTATCTCCACTATCTCCACACTATCTCTCCACTATCCCACACTTTCTCTCCACCATCTCCACTCTTTCACACTATCTCCCACACCATCTCTCCACTCTCCCACACTATCTCTCCACTATCTCTCCACTATCCCACACTATCACTGTCACACACTTACCCACACAATCTCTCACACTGTCTGTCCCACACTATCGCACACTATCTCACTATCTCCCAATTATCTCTCCCACACTATTTCACACTATCTCTCCACTATCTCCACACTATCTCTCCCACACAATCTCTCCACTATCCCACACTATCTCTCCACTATCCCACACTAGCTCTCCCTTCTCCCACACTATCTCTCCACTATCTCTCCACTCCCTCACACAATCTCTCCACTTTCCCACACTATCTCTCCACTCTTCCACACTATATCTCCAATATCTCTCCACTCTCCCACACTATCTCTCCACTCTCCCACACTATCTCTCCACATTCCCACACTATCTCTCCACTCTCCCACACTATCTCTCCACTCTTCCACACTAGCTCTCCACTATCTCTCCACTCTGTCACACCACCTCTCCACTCTGTCACACTTTCTCTCCACTCTCCCACACTATGTCTCCACTCTCAAACACTACCTCTCCACACTCTCTCAAATCTCCCACACCATCTCTCGACTATCTCTCCACTCTCCCACACTATCTCTCCACACTCCCACACTATCTCTCCACTTTCCCACACTATCTCTCCACTATCTCTCCACTCTCCCAAACAATCTCTCCACTCTTCCACACTATCTCTCCACCATCCCACACTGTCTCTCTACTCTCTCTCCACTCTGTCACACTATCTCTCCTCTCTCCCACACTATCTCTCCACTCACCCACACTATCTCTCCACACTCCCACACCATCTCTCCACTCCCACACTATCTCTCCACCATCTCGCCACTCTCCCACACGATCTCTACACTCTCCCATACTATCTCTCCACTATCCCACACTATCTCTCCACTCTCCCAAACTATATATCTACTCTCCCACACTATCAGTGCCCTCATCCACACTATCTCTCCCCTTTCCACACTATGTCTCCACTCTCCCACACTTTCTCTCCACTATCTCTCCACTCTGTCACACTATCTCTCCACAATTTCTCCACTCTCCCACACTCTCTGTCCACTCTCCCGCACAATCTCTCCACTCTCCCACACTATCGCTCCACTATCTCTCCACTATCTCTCCACTCTCCCACACTATCTCTCCACTCTCCCAAACGATCTCTCCACTCTCCCGCACAATTTCTCCACTCTTCCACACTATCTCTCCACTATCTCTCCACAATATCTCCCCTCTCCCACACTATCTGTCCACTATCTCTCCACCATATCTCCTCTCTTCCACACTATCTCACCACTCTCCCACACTATCTCTCCACTCTCCCACACCATCTCTCCACTATCTCTCCACTATCTCTCCACTCTCCCACACAATCTCTCCACTCTCCCACACTATCACTCCACTCATCCACACTATCTCTCCACCCTCCCACACTATCTCTCCTCTGTCCCACACTATCTCTCCACTATCTCTCCACTCTGTCACACAATCGCTCCACACTCCCACACTATCTCTCCACTCTCCCACACTATCTCTCCACTCTCCAACACAATCTCTCCACTATCTCTCCACTCCCTCACACTATCTCTCCACTCTTCCACACTATCTCTCCACTTTCTCTCCACTATCCCACACTATCACTGTCACAAACTTACCCACACAATCTCTCACACTGTCTGTCCCACACTATCGCACACTATCTCACTATCTCCCAATTATCTCTCCCACACTATTTCACACTATCTCTCCACTATCTCCACACTATCTCTCCCACACAATCTCTCCACTATCCCACACTAGCTCTCCCTTCTCCCACACTATCTCTCCACTATCTCTCCACTCCCTCACACAATCTCTCCACTTTCCCACACTATCTCTCCACTCTTCCACACTATATCTCCAATATCTCTCCACTCTCCCACACTATCTCTCCACTCTCCCACACTATCTCTCCACATTCCCACACTATCTCTCCACTCTCCCACACTATCTCTCCACTCTTCCACACTAGCTCTCCACTATCTCTCCACTCTGTCACACCACCTCTCCACTCTGTCACACTTTCTCTCCACTCTCCCACACTATGTCTCCACTCTCAAACACTACCTCTCCACACTCTCTCAAATCTCCCACACCATCTCTCGACTATCTCTCCACTCTCCCACACTATCTCTCCACACTCCCACACTATCTCTCCACTTTCCCACACTATCTCTCCACTATCTCTCCACTCTCCCAAACAATCTCTCCACTCTTCCACACTATCTCTCCACCATCCCACACTGTCTCTCTACTCTCTCTCCACTCTGTCACACTATCTCTCCTCTCTCCCACACTATCTCTCCACTCACCCACACTATCTCTCCACACTCCCACACCATCTCTCCACTCCCACACTATCTCTCCACCATCTCGCCACTCTCCCACACGATCTCTACACTCTCCCATACTATCTCTCCACTATCCCACACTATCTCTCCACTCTCCCAAACTATATATCTACTCTCCCACACTATCAGTGCCCTCATCCACACTATCTCTCCCCTTTCCACACTATGTCTCCACTCTCCCACACTTTCTCTCCACTCTCCCACACTATCTCTCCACTCTCCCAAACGATCTCTCCACTCTCCCGCACAATTTCTCCACTCTTCCACACTATCTCTCCACTATCTCTCCACAATATCTCCCCTCTCCCACACTATCTGTCCACTATCTCTCCACCATATCTCCTCTCTTCCACACTATCTCTCCACTCTCCCACACCATCTCTCCACTATCTCTCCACTATCTCTCCACTCTCCCACACAATCTCTCCACTCTCCCACACTATCACTCCACTCATCCACACTATCTCTCCACCCTCCCACACTATCTCTCCTCTGTCCCACACTATCTCTCCACTATCTCTCCACTCTGTCACACAATCGCTCCACACTCCCACACTATCTCTCCACTCTCCCACACTATCTCTCCACTCTCCAACACTATCTCTCCACTATCTCTCCACTCCCTCACACTATCTCTCCACTCTTCCACACTATCTCTCCACTTTCTCTCCACTCTCCAACACAATCTCTCCACTCTGTCACACAATCGCTCCACACTCCCACACTATCTCTCCACACTCCCACACTATCTCTCTACTCTCCCACACTATCTCTCCACTATCTCTCCACTCCCTCACACTATCTCTCCACTCTTCCACACTATCTCTCCACTATCTCTCCACTCTATCACACTACCTCTCCACTCCTTCACACTTTCTCTCCAGTCTCCCACACTATCTCTCCACTCTCCCACACTACCTCTCCACTATCTCTCCAATCTCCCACACTATCTCTCCACTATCTCTCGACTATCTCTCCACTCTCCCACACTATCTCTGCTCTCTCCCACACTATCTCTCCACACTCCCACCACTCTCCCACACTATCTCTCCACTCTCCCACACTATCTCTCCACTCTCCCACACTATCTCTCCACTATCTCTCCACTATCCCACACTATCTCTCCACTCTCCCACACTATCTCTCCACAGTCCCACACTATCTCTCCACTCTCCCACACAATCTCTCCACTCATCCATACTATCTCTCCACTCTACCACACTATCTCTCCACTCTCCCACACTATCTCTGCACTCTCCCACTCAATCTCTCCACTATCACTCCACTATTTCTCCACTCTCCCACACTATCTCTCCACTATCTCTCCCACACTATCTCTCCACTCTTCCACACTATCTCTCCACTATCCCACACTATCTCTCCACTATCTCTCAACTCCCCCACACTATCTCTCCAGTCTCCCACAATATCCCACACTAACTCTCCACTCTCACACACTATCTCTCCACTCTCCCACACTATCTCTCCACTCTCCCACACTATCTCTCCCACACTATCTCTCCACTATCTCTCCCCTTTCCCTCACTATCTCTCCACTATCTCTACACACTGTCTCTCCACTCTCCCACACTATCTCCACACTCCCATACTATCTCCCCACTATCTCCCCACTCTCCCACACTATCTCTCCCACACCATCTCTCCACTGTCCCACACTATCTCCACACACTATCTCTCCACTATCTCTCCACTTTCCCACACTATCTCTCCACTATCTCTCTACTCTCCCACACAATCTCTCCACTCTCCCACACTATCTCTCCACTCTCCCACACCATCTCTCCACTATCTCTCCTCTCTCTCCCACAC
Source organism: Closterium sp. NIES-67 (assembly GCA_027943415.1). NCBI lineage: Eukaryota > Viridiplantae > Streptophyta > Zygnematophyceae > Desmidiales > Closteriaceae > Closterium > Closterium sp. NIES-67. Next base: position 22,117 of record BQMB01000122.1, on the reverse strand, counting down.
TATCTCTCCACTATCTCTCCACTATCTCCCACACTATCTCTCCACTATCCCACACTATCTCTCCACTCTCCCACACTATCTCTCCACTCTCCCACACTATCTCTCAACTATCTCCCACACTATCTCTCCACTCTCCCACACTATCTCTCCACACTATCTCTCCACTCTCCCACACTATCTCTCCACTATCGACACTATCTCTCCACAATCTCTCCACACTCCCACACTATCTCTCGACTGTCCCACACTATCTCTCCACTCTACCACACTATCTCTCCCACACTATCTCTCCACTATCTCTCCACTCTCCCACACTATCTCTCCACTCTCCCACGCTATCTCTCCACTATCTCTCCACTCTCCCACACTATCTCTCCACTCTCCCACACAATCTCTCCACTCTCCCACACTAACTCTCAACTCTCCCACACTATCTCTCCACTCTCCCACACTATCTCTCCACTATCTCTCCACTCTGTCACACTATCTCTCCACTCTCCTACACTATCTCTCCACTCTCCCCCACTCTTTCTCCACTATCTCTCCACTCTCCCACACTATCTCTCCTCTCTCCCACACTATCTCTCCACTATCTCTCCACTCTATCACACTATCTTTCCACTCTCCCATACTATCTCTCCACACTCCCACACTATCTCTCCACTCTCACACACTATCTCTTCACTCTCTCCACTGTCTCACCATTGTCCCACACTATCTCTCCACTCTCCCACACTACCTCTCCACACTCCCACACTATCTCTCTACTCTCCCACACTATCTCTCCACTCTCACACACTATCTCTCCACTCTCCCACACAATCTCTTCACTCTCCCACACTATCTCTCCACTCTCCCACACTACCTCTCCACTTTCCCACACTATCGCTCCACTCTCCCACACTATCTCTCCACCCTCCCACACTATCTCTCCAGTATCTCTCCACTCCCCCACACTCTCTCTCCACTCACCCACACTATCTCTCCACTATCTCTCCACTCTGTCACTCTATCTCTCCACTCTCCCACACTATCTCTCCACACTCCCAAACTATCTTTCCACTCTCACACACTATCTCTTCACTCTCTCCACTATCTCACCACTGTCCCACACTATCTCTCCACTCTCCCACACTATCTCTCCACTCTCCCTCACTATCTCTCCACTATCTCTCCACTCTCCCACACTATCTCTCCACTCTCCCACACTATCTCTCCATTCTCCAACACCATCTCTCCACTCTCCCACACTATCTCTCCACTCTCCCACACTACCTCTCCACTCTCCCACACTACCTCTCCACTCTCCCACACTATCTCTCCACTATCTCTCTACTGACCCACACTATCTCTCCACTCTCCTACACTATCTTTCCACTCTCCCACACTATCTCTCCACTCTCCCACACTATCTCTCCACTCTCCCACACTATCTCTCCACTATCTCTCCACTCTGTCACACTATCTCTCCACTCTCCTACACTATCTCTCCACTCTCCCCCACTCTTTCTCCACTATCTCTCCACTACCTACACTATCTCTCCTCTCTCCCACACTATCTCTCCACTATCTCTCCACTCTCCCACACTATCTCTCCACACTCCCACAGAATCTCTCCACTCTCCCACACTATCTCTCCACTCTCCCACACTATCTCTCCACTCTCCCACACTATCTCTCCTCTCTCCCACACTATCTCTCCACTATCTCTCCACTCTATCACACTATCTTTCCACTCTCCCATACTATCTCTCCACACTCCCACACTATCTCTCCACTCTCACACACTATCTCTTCACTCTCTCCACTGTCTCACCATTGTCCCACACTATCTCTCCACTCTCCCACACTACCTCTCCACACTCCCACACTATCTCTCTACTCTCCCACACTATCTCTCCACTCTCACACACTATCTCTCCACTCTCCCACACAATCTCTTCACTCTCCCACACTATCTCTCCACTCTCCCACACTACCTCTCCACTTTCCCACACTATCGCTCCACTCTCCCACACTATCTCTCCACCCTCCCACACTATCTCTCCAGTATCTCTCCACTCCCCCACACTCTCTCTCCACTCACCCACACTATCTCTCCACTATCTCTCCACTCTGTCACTCTATCTCTCCACTCTCCCACACTATCTCTCCACACTCCCAAACTATCTTTCCACTCTCACACACTATCTCTTCACTCTCTCCACTATCTCACCACTGTCCCACACTATCTCTCCACTCTCCCACACTATCTCTCCACTCTCCCTCACTATCTCTCCACTATCTCTCCACTCTCCCACACTATCTCTCCACTCTCCCACACTATCTCTCCATTCTCCAACACCATCTCTCCACTCTCCCACACTATCTCTCCACTCTCCCACACTACCTCTCCACTCTCCCACACTACCTCTCCACTCTCCCACACTATCTCTCCACTATCTCTCTACTGACCCACACTATCTCTCCACTCTCCTACACTATCTTTCCACTCTCCCACACTATCTCTCCACTCTCCCACACTATCTCTCCACTCTCCCACACTATCTCTCCACTATCTCTCCACTCTGTCACACTATCTCTCCACTCTCCTACACTATCTCTCCACTCTCCCCCACTCTTTCTCCACTATCTCTCCACTACCTACACTATCTCTCCTCTCTCCCACACTATCTCTCCACTATCTCTCCACTCTCCCACACTATCTCTCCACACTCCCACAGAATCTCTCCACTCTCCCACACTATCTCTCCACTCTCCCACACTATCTCTCCACTCTCCCACACTATCTCTCCACTATCCCTCCACTCTGTCACACTATCTCTCCACTCTCCTACACTATCTCTCCACTCTTCCCCACTCTTTCTCCACTATCTCTCCACTCTCCCACACTATCTCTCCTCTCTCCCACACTATCTCTCCACTATCTCTCCACTCTATCACACTATCTTTTCACTCTCCCATAGTATCTCTCCACACTCCCACACTATCTCTCCACTCTCACACACTATCTCTTCACTCTCTCCACTATTTCACCACTGTCCCACACTATCTCTCCACTCTCCCACACTACCTCTCCACGCTCCCACACTATCTCTCTACTCTCCCACACTATCTCTCCACTCTCACACACTATCTCTCCACTCTCCCACACCATCTCTTCACTCTCCCACACTATCTCTCCACTCTCCCACACTACCTCTCCACTTTCCCACACTATCGCTCCACTCTCCCACACTATCTCTCCACTCTCCCACACTATCTCTCCAGTATCTCTCCACTCCCCCACACTCTCTCTCCACTCACCCACACTATCTCTCCACTATCTCTCCACTCTGTCACTCTATCTCTCCACTCTCCCACACTATCTCTCCACACTCCCAAACTATCTTTCCACTCTCACACAGTATCTCTTCACTCTCTCCACTATCTCACCACTGTCCCACACTATCTCTCCACTCTCCCACACTATCTCTCCACTCTCCCCCACTATCTCTCCACTCTCACACACTATCTCTCCACTCTCCCACACCATCTCTTCACTCTCCCACTCTATCTCTCCACTCTCCCACACTACCTCTCCACTTTCCCACACTATCGCTCCACTCTCCCACACTATCTCTCCACTCTTCAACACTATCTCTCCAGTATCTCTCCACTCCCCCACACTCTCTCTCCACTCTCCCACACTATCTCTCCACTATCTCTCCACTCTGTCACACTATCTTTCCACTCTCCCACACTATCTCTCCACACTCCCACACTATCTCTCCACTCTCACACACTATCTCTTCACTCTCTCCACTATCTCACCACTGTCCCACACTATCTCTCTTGTCTCCCACACTATCTCTCCACTCTCCCACACTATCTCTCCAATTTCCCACACTATCTCCCCACTCTCACACACAATCTCTCCGCTCTCTCCACTATCTCTCCACTGTCCCACACTATCTCTCCACTCTCCCACACCATCTCTTCGCTCTCCCACACTAACTCTCCACTATCTCTCCACTCTCCCACACTATCTCTCCACTCTCCCACACTATCTCTCCACAATCTCTCCACTCTGTCACACTATCACTTCAACCTCCCACACTATCCCTCCACACTCCCACACTATGTCTCCACACTCCCACACTATCTCTCTACTCTCCCACACTATCTCTCTACTCTCCCACACTGTCTCTCCACACTCCCACACAATCTCTCCACTCTCCCACACTATCTCTCCACTCTCCAACACTATCTCTCCACTCTGTCACACTATCTCTTCTCTCCTACACTATCTCTCCACTATCTCTCTACTGTCCCACACTATCTCACCAATCTCCTACACTATCTCTCCACACTCCCACACTATCTCTCCACACTCCCACACTATCTCTCCACTCTCCCACACTATCTCTCCACTCTCCCACACTATAGCATTTCAACATTTCCCCCAAGTATGAATGTTTGAGCGTTTCCCCATGAAAGCACATGCTCTTCTTTTATTTTTCCCAGCTACTCAGCATGCCCTAAGCCCTTGTTTTTTGCATGGCTTTGCATGTGATCTAGAGCCTGTACCGTAATTCTCAAGTCGAAAATCCAAAGGGGTGGGGAGCTATAGCATTTCAACATTTGCCCCAAGTATGCATGTTTGAGCGTTTCCCCATGAAAGCACATGCACTTCTTTTATTTTTCCCAGCTACTCAGCATGCCCTAAGCCCTTTTTTTTTGCATGGCTTTGCATGTGATCTAGAGCCTGCACCGCAATTCTCAAGTCGAAAATCCAAAAGGGGTGGGGAGCTATAGCATTTCAACATTTCCCCCAAGTATGAATGTTTGAGCATTTCCCCATGAAAGCACATGCTCTTCTTTCATTTTTCCTAACTACTCAGCATGCCCTAAGCCCTTGTTTTTTGCATGGCTGGTTAGTGCATGCCATCTAGAGCCTGCACCGCAATACTAAGTCTGAATATTTGAGCGTTTCCCCATGAAAGCACATGCTCTTCTTTTATCTTTCCCAGCTACTCAGCATGCCCTAAGCCCTTGTTTTTTGCATGGCTTTGCATGTGATCTAGAGCCTGCACCGTAATTCTCAAGTCGAATATCCAAAGGGGTGGGGAGCTATAGCATTTCAACATTTGCCCCAAGTATGCATGTTTGAGCGTTTCCCCATGAAAGCACATGCACTTCTTTTATTTTTCCCAGCTACTCAGCATGCCCTAAGCCCTTTTTTTTTGCATGGCTTTGCATGTGATCTAGAGCCTGCACCGCAATTCTCAAGTTGAAAATCCAAAGGGGTGGGGAGCTATAGCATTTCAACATTTCCCCCAAGTATGAATGTTTGAGCGTTTCCCCATGAAAGCACATGCTCTTCTTTTATTTTTCCCAGCTACTCAACATGCCCTAAGCCCTTGTTTTTTGCATGGCTGGTTAGTGCATGCGATCTAGAGCCTGCACCGCAATTCTCAAGTCGAAAATCCAAAAGGTGGGGAGCTATAGCATTTCAACATTTGCCCCAAGTATGAATGTTTGAGTGTTTCCCCATGAAAGCACATGCACTTCTTTTATTTTTCCCAGCTACTCTGCATGCCCTAAGCCATTTTTTTTTGCATGGCTGGTTAGTGCATGCCATCTAGAGCCTGCACCGCAATTCTCAAGTCAATAATCCAAAGGGGTGGGGAGCTATAGCATTTCAACATTTGCCCCAAGTATGAATATTTGAGCGTTTCCCCATGAAAGCACATGCTCTTCTTTTATTTTTCCCAGCTACTCAACATGCCCTAAGCCCTTGTTTTTTGCATGGCTGGTTAGTGCATGCGATCTAGAGCCTGCACCGCAATTCTCAAGTCGAAAATCCAAAAGGTGGGGAGCTATAGCATTTCAACATTTGCCCCAAGTATGAATGTTTGAGTGTTTCCCCATGAAAGCACATGCACTTCTTTTATTTTTCCCAGCTACTCTGCATGCCCTAAGCCTTTTTTTTTTGCATGGCTGGTTAGTGCATGCGATCTAGAGCCCGCACCGCAATTCTCAAGTCGAAAATCCAAAGGGGTGGGGAGCTATAGCATTTCAACATTTGCCCCAAGTATGAATGTTTGAGCGTTTCCCCATGAAAGCACATGCTCTTTTTTTATTTTTCCCAGCTACTCAACATGCCCTAAGCCCTTGTTTTTTGCATGGCTGGTTAGTGCATGCGATCTAGAGCCTGCACCGCAATTCTCAAGTCGAAAATCCAAAAGGTGGGGAGCTATAGCATTTCAACATTTGCCCCAAGTATGAATGTTTGAGTGTTTCCCCATGAAAGCACATGCACTTCTTTTATTTTTCCCAGCTACTCAGCATGCCCTAAGCCCTTGTTTTTTGCATGGCTGGTTAGTGCATGCCATCTAGAGCCTGCACCGCAATACTAAGTCTGAATATTTGAGCGTTTCCCCATGAAAGCACATGCTCTTCTTTTATCTTTCCCAGCTACTCAGCATGCCCTAAGCCCTTGTTTTTTGCATGGCTTTGCATGTGATCTAGAGCCTGCACCGTAATTCTCAAGTCGAATATCCAAAGGGGTGGGGAGCTATAGTATTTCAACATTTGCCCCAAGTATGCATGTTTGAGCGTTTCCCCATGAAAGCACATGCACTTCTTTTTTTTTTCCCAGCTACTCAGCATGCCCTAAGCCCTTTTTTCTTGCATGGCTTTGCATGTGATCTAGAGCCTGCACCGCAATTCTCAAGTTGAAAATCCAAAGGGGTGGGGAGCTATAGCATTTCAACATTTGCCCCAAGTATGAATGTTTGAGCGTTTCCCCATGAAAGCACATGCTCTTCTTTTATTTTTCCCAGCTACTCAACATGCCCTAAGCCCTTGTTTTTTGCATGGCTGGTTAGTGCATGCGATCTAGAGCCTGCACCGCAATTCTCAAGTCGAAAATCCAAAAGGTGGGGAGCTATAGCATTTCAACATTTGCCCCAAGTATGAATGTTTGAGTGTTTCCCCATGAAAGCACATGCACTTCTTTTATTTTTCCCAGCTACTCAGCATGCCCTAAGCCCTTGTTTTTTGCATGGCTGGTTAGTGCATGCCATCTAGAGCCTGCACCGCAATTCTCAAGTATGAAAATTTGAGCGTTTCCCCATGAAAGCACATGCTCTTCTTTTATCTTTCCCAGCTACTCAGCATGCCCTAAGCCCTTGTTTTTTGCATGGCTTTGCATGTGATCTAGAGCCTGCACCGTAATTCTCAAGTCGAATATCCAAAGGGGTGGGGAGCTATAGCATTTCAACATTTGCCCCAAGTATGAATATTTGAGCGTTTCCCCATGAAAGCACATGCTCGTCTTTTATTTTTCCCAGCTACTCAGCATGCCCTAAGCCCTTGTTTTTTGCATGGCTGGTTAGTGCATGCCATCTAGAGCCTGCACCGCAATTCTCAAGTCGAAAATCCAAAAGGTGGGGAGCTATAGCATTTCAACATTTGCCCCAAGTATAAATGTTTGAGCGTTTCCCCATGAAAGCACATGCTCTTCTTTTATTTTTCCCAGCTGCTCAGCATGCCCTAAGCCCTTGTTTTTTGCATGGCTGGTTAGTGCATGCCATCTAGACCCTGCACCGCAATTCTCAAGTATGAATATTTGAGCGTTTCCCCATGAAAGCACATGCTCTTCTTTTATCTTTCCCAGCTACTCAGCATGCCCTAAAGCCTTGTTTTTTGCATGGCTTTGCATGTGATCTAGAGCCTGCACCGTAATTCTCAAGTCGAAAATCCAAAGGGGTGGGGAGCTATAGCATTTCAACATTTGCCCCAAGTATGCATGTTTGAGCGTTTCCCCATGAAAGCACATGCACTTCTTTTATTTTTCCCAGCTACTCAGCATGCCCTAAGCCCTTTTTTTTGCATGGCTGGTTAGTGCATGCCATCTAGAGCCTGCACCGCAATTCTCAAGTCGAAAATCCAAAGGGGTGGGGAGCTATAGCATTTCAACATTTGCCCCAAGTATGCATGTTTGAGCGTTTCCCCATGAAAGCACATGCACTTCTTTTATTTTTCCCAGCTACTCAGCATGCCCTAAGCCCTTGTTTTTTGCATGGCTGGTTAGTGCATGTGATCTAGAGCCTGCACCGCAATTCTCAAGTCGAAAATCCAAAGGGGTGGGGAGCTATAGCATTTCAACATTTGCCCCAAGTATGCATGTTTGAGCGTTTCCCCATGAAAGCACATGCACTTCTTTTATTTTTCCCCAGCTACTCAGCATGCCCTAAGCCCTTGTTTTTTGCATGGCTGGTTAGTGCATGCCATCTAGAGCCTGCACCGCAATTCTCAAGTCGAAAATCCAAAGGGGTGGGGAGCTATAGCATTTCAACATTTGCCCCAAGTATGCATGATTGAGCGTTTCCCCATGAAAGCACATGCACTTCTTTTATTTTTCCCAGCTACTCAGCATGCCCTAAGCCCTTGTTTTTTTCATGGCTGGTTAGTGCATGCGATCTAGAGCCTGCACCGCAATTCTCAAGTCGAAAATCCAAAAGGGTGGGGAGCTATAGCATTTCAACATTTGCCCCAAGTATGAATGTTTGAGCGTTTCCCCATGAAAGCACATGCTCTTCTTTTATTTTTCCCAGCTACTCAGCATGCCCTAAGCCCTTGTTTTTTGCATGGCTGGTTAGTGCATGCCATCTAGAGCCTGCACCGCAATTCTCAAGTCGAAAATCCAAAGGGGTGGGGAGCTATAGCATTTCAACATTTGCCCCAAGTATGAATGTTTGAGCGTTTCCCCATGAAAGCACATGCTCTTCTTTTATTTTTCCCAGCTACTCAGCATGCCCTAAGCCCTTGTTTTTTGCATGGCTGGTTAGTGCATGCCATCTAGAGCCTGCACCGCAATTCTCAAGTCGAAAATCCAAAGGGGTGGGGAGCTATAGCATTTCAACATTTGCCCCAAGTATGAGTATTTGAGCGTTTCCCCATGAAAGCACATGCTCTTCTTTTATTTTTCCCAGCTACTCAGCATGCCCTAAGCCCTTGTTTTTTGCATGGCTGGTTAGTTCATGCCATCTAGAGCCTGCACCGCAATTCTCAAGTCGAAAATCCAAAGGGGTGGGGAGCTATAGCATTTCAACATTTGCCCCAAGTATGAATGTTTGAGCGTTTCCCCATGAAAGCACATGCTCTTCTTTTATTTTTCCCAGCTACTCAGCATGCCCTAAGCCCTTGTTTTTTGCATGGCTGGTTAGTGCATGCCATCTAGAGCCTGCACCGCAATTCTCAAGTCGAAAATCCAAAGGGGTGGGGAGCTATAGCATTTCAACATTTGCCCCAAGTATGAATGTTTGAGCGTTTCCCGATGAAAGCACATGCTCTTCTTTTATTTTTCCCAGCTACTCAGCATGCCCTAAGCCCTTTTTTTTTGCATGGCTGGTTAGTGCATGCCATCTAGAGCCTGCACCGCAATTCTCAAGTCGAAAATCCAAAGGGGTGGGGAGCTATAGCATTTCAACATTTGCCCCAAGTATGAATGTTTGAGCGTTTCCCCATGAAAGCACATGCTCTTCTTTTATTTTTCCCAGCTACTCAGCATGCCCTAAGCCCTTGTTTTTTGCATGGCTGGTTAGTGCATGCCATCTAGAGCCTGCACCGCAATTCTCAAGTCGAAAATCCAAAGGGGTGGGGAGCTATAGCATTTCAACATTTGCCCCAAGTATGAATGTTTGAGCGTTTCCCATGAAAGCACATGCTCTTCTTTTATTTTTCCCAGCTACTCAGCATGCCCTAAGCCCTTTTTTTTTGCATGGCTGGTTAGTGCATGCCATCTAGAGCCTGCACCGCAATTCTCAAGTCGAAAATCCAAAGGGGTGGGGAGCTATAGCATTTCAACATTTGCCCCAAGTATGAATGTTTGAGCGTTTCCCCATGAAAGCACATGCTCTTCTTTTATTTTTCCCAGCTACTCAGCATGCCCTAAGCCCTTGTTTTTTGCATGGCTGGTTAGTGCATGCCATCTAGAGCCTGCACCGCAATTCTCAAGTCGAAAATCCAAAGGGGTGGGGAGCTATAGCATTTCAACATTTGCCCCAAGTATGAATGTTTGAGCGTTTCCCCATGAAAGCACATGCTCTTCTTTTATTTTTCCCAGCTACTCAGCATGCCCTAAGCCCTTGTTTTTTGCATGGCTGGTTAGTGCATGCGATCTAGAGCCTGCACCGCAATTCTCAAGTCGAAAATCCAAAGGGGTGGGGAGCTATAGCATTTCAACATTTGCCCCAAGTATGAATGTTTGAGCGTTTCCCCATGAAAGCACATGCTCTTCTTTATTTTTCCCAGCTACTCAGCATGCCCTAAGCCCTTGTTTTTTGCATGGCTGGTTAGTGCATGCGATCTAGAGCCTGCACCGCAATTCTCAAGTCGAAAATCCAAAGGGGTGGGGAGCTATAGCATTTCAACATTTGCCCCAAGTATGAATGTTTGAGCGTTTCCCCATGAAAGCACATGCTCTTCTTTTATTTTTCCCAGCTACTCAGCATGCCCTAAGCCCTTGTTTTTTGCATGGCTGGTTAGTGCATGCGATCTAGAGCCTGCACCGCAATTCTCAAGTCGAAAATCCAAAGGGGTGGGGAGCTATAGCATTTCAACATTTGCCCCAAGTATGAATGTTTGAGCGTTTCCCCATGAAAGCACATGCTCTTCTTTTATTTTTCCCAGCTACTCAGCATGCCCTAAGCCCTTGTTTTTTGCATGGCTGTTAGTGCATGCATCTAGAGCCTGCACCGCAATTCTCAAGTCGAAAATCCAAAGGGGTGGGGAGCTATAGCATTTCAACATTTGCCCCAAGTATGAATGTTTGAGCGTTTCCCCATGAAAGCACATGCTCTTCTTTTATTTTTCCCAGCTACTCAGCATGCCCTAAGCCCTTGTTTTTTGCATGGCTGGTTAGTGCATGCGATCTAGAGCCTGCACCGCAATTCTCAAGTCGAAAATCCAAAGGGGTGGGGAGCTATAGCATTTCAACATTTGCCCCAAGTATGAATGTTTGAGCGTTTCCCCATGAAAGCACATGCTCTTCTTTTATTTTTCCCAGCTACTCAGCATGCCCTAAGCCCTTGTTTTTTGCATGGCTGGTTAGTGCATGCCATCTAGAGCCTGCACCGCAATTCTCAAGTCGAAAATCCAAAGGGGTGGGGAGCTATAGCATTTCAACATTTGCCCCAAGTATGAATGTTTGAGCGTTTCCCCATGAAAGCACATGCTCTTCTTTTATTTTTCCCAGCTACTCAGCATGCCCTAAGCCCTTGTTTTTTGCATGGCTGGTTAGTGCATGCGATCTAGAGCCTGCACCGCAATTCTCAAGTCGAAAATCCAAAGGGGTGGGGAGCTATAGCATTTCAACATTTGCCCCAAGTATGAATGTTTGAGCGTTTCCCCATGAAAGCACATGCTCTTCTTTTATTTTTCCCAGCTACTCTGCATGCCCTAAGCCCTTGTTTTTTGCATGGCTAGTTAGTGCATGCGATCTAGAGCCTGCACCGTAATTCTCAAGTCGAAAATCCAAAGGGGTGGGGAGCTATGGCATTTCAACATTTGCCCCAAGTATGAATGTTTGAGCGTTTCCCCATGAAAGCACATGCTCTTCTTTTATTTTTCCAGCTACTCAGCATGCCCTAAGCCCTTGTTTTTTGCATGGCTGGTTAGTGCATGCATCTAGAGCCTGCACCGCATTCTCAAGTCGAAAATCCAAAGGGTGGGTTGTTTTTGTTGTGTGATGTCATCATATGCTATCACATTCTGTCTGCCTCCCATCCCATATTTTTTCAACTTGCATGTGTGGTTTGAACGTGTGCAAGAATTTGTGTGTGATGTGTTCTGGAGTTTGGGAATGTGTTTTGTGTTATTTTGTTTGAGCAGGTTTTGTGATGATAGATCTTGAGAAGATCTTTCCGACGCAACGAGAATCCCTTCAATCGGAGCAAGAACGCGAAAGCTATGAAGATTCAAAGTTCATGAGCTTGCGTTACAATTGCGGCGGTTACAAAGTGAAGTTGTGGGGTGACTCTATATGGAGTTGGGACCTTTGGGGGTTTGGGAAATTTGTCACTCACTGTAACAGCTGCAAATTGGTTGGGAACAACCAAGCTAGGTTGGCAAGGGTGGCCAACTTGGATGGATTGGTTGGGAAGGGACAAATGTCAAAGTTGGGGTTCCTATAGGGAGGGAATCTTTGTGCTTATGGGGTTTCCTTGGTTGGGGACTCTCTTGGGACCTTCCCTCTCATCCCTCTCTTCCTATCCCAACCTTTCTCTTGCTCCTTCTAATTCCTTGTGAGATTCTTGAACTTTGATTGAACTCTTGAGATTGAGTTAAGTTCTCCTCCTACAGCTTACCCCCTAGTGCGTCGAAAGCCATAGCGTCGCGAATACTTCATCAATCAACGTGATTCAAATTGGGAACGGTAGCTGAGATCAAGAGCTACAACATATCCAAGTTTCGCGACATTCCAACGGCTAGTGTTTTGTCGACGTCGTTTCTTGTGAAGACGACTTTTCTGTCCAGAATTTCGGATTTATATTTTGAGTAATTCTAGCTCCTAAGTTCACCTAGACTCCTGTCCTTAATCCTAACAAGTGGTATCAGAGCCGATATCAGAGCGTATTAAGGACATTGAGAGGAGTCTACAGAAGTGTGAAGACCCTTCTAGACCCACCATGGCCTGTGGGTGTGCCTAAGTGGTGTTCTAAAGGTTGGATGTGTCTTCCGCTAAGGGGAAACTCTGCCGAAATTTCGTGGACGCCGACACTTGTGAAAATATCGAGGGAGCTGAGTGTGGACAGCAAAGGGGAGCTGAAATTCGTCATTTCTCAAGGAGAAGATGAATGAGAGAGGAGGAGATGCTAATGGAAGAGGAGCTGTAGCTGAGAAGACAAGTGAGCCGCCGCCATCAAAAGTTGAAGCTTTGGATGGCTCCAACTATGAGGAATGGAGCGGACGGATGAGGAGTGCCTTCAAACGCTACAAGCTCCTGAAGATTGCTGTTGGGGAAGAGAAGATGCCGGAAGAAGGCGAAGCACGTGAACGGTGGATTGAGAAAAGCGCGGTGCTTTTCGACCTCATTCTTCAATCGGTCAACAAGGAGATGTTCGAGCACATCAAGGATCTTGTGGAAGCGGATGATTCGGGTCCAAGGGCGTGGAAACTACTACGTGATGTGGTTCAGCCCAACACTCTCCCGATGGTGATCGTGCTCGAGAAGGAACTTGCTGCCATCTCCATGCGACCAGGGGACGATGTGAAGCCGGTCCTTGACAAGATCAAGGACACCTATGCAAGGATGGCAGCAGCGGGCAGCAGTGTATCTCAGCTGCAGCAGTGCACCAAGATCATCTCGGTGTTGGACAACTCTTGGGACAACCTCATCCCCACCCTCAACTCTCAGCAAGATCAATGGACACCTGAGTGGCTAAGGCAGCAGATTCTGCAGGAGGACTTCCGCAGACGCCATGTGGGAGGCGGTGCTGCCACTAAGACTGCTGAGGGGTATGGAGCTGCAGGGCGCAGCAGAGGAAGAGGGGGTTGGAAAGGCCGAGGCCGTGGGAGGAGCTTTGGCAGAGGTAGAGGCCGAGGTGACTATAATGAGGGGCATGGGAGCTCTAGTGGCAGGGGGAGTACCAGAATGGAGGGCACGTGCTGGTACTGCAAGAAGATAGGGCATCCTTGGTTCAAGTGCTTCAGCAGGCCGGAGGGATGGGCACCTCCAGGCATGAAGCCACCCAGTGGTGAACGCGCACAAGGTGGCGCTGTGCAAGGCTCAGGTGCACAAGGTGAAGGTGCACAAGGTAATGCCTATCCTGGTTTGTTTCTTATGGTTGAGGATGTGCATGGGCATGAGGGTGATGTGGGATCTGTGGGAAAGGTTGTGATGCACCCTCTCACGCACTGGGTGATTGATTCGGGTTGCACCAGTCACATGACCCCACGGGCAGATTTGCTTGATGAGGTAAAACCCCCTGGGAAGATTAAGTATGTGGCAGCAGCGTCAGGTGCTTTGCTCCCCGTGATTGGTGTTGGGAATGCCAAGGTTAAGGGAGCTAATGGGGAGCTTGTGGGGCTTGGGAATGTTCTGCTGGTTAAAGGCTTGTCTGCTAACCTTCTCTCTGTGCGGCGGCTGCAGAAGAGTAAGGCCGAAGTGACCTTTGGACCAACCAGCTGCCGTGCTAAGCTTGGGAAGAAGGTGCTGTGGAGTCTGGAAGAGGAGACCAGCTGCATCAAGGACCTGTGGCAGCTGCCCATCATCCCTTGGAATGGGAAGACTCCAACAGCAGCAACGGCAGCAGTGGCAAAGGCAACAGCAGGAGGAGATGCAACTGCACCAACTGATGGGGTCCTGGAAGCAGTCAAGAAAGTGCAGCAGCAGCAGACACATGGTGAGGTGCTTGCTGGTGTGGATGCGAGTGCGGCATGGGCTAAGGCTTCATCAAGGAGTGGAGAGGCCGATTGGGAGACATGGCATGAGAGGCTGTGTCATGTGAACTTCCCTATGCTGCAGAAGTTGGTGAAGAATGGGAGCCTGAAGGGCTTGGAGGTGAAAGGGGAGTGAAGGAGATTGGGAGCTGCCCTACATGCTTGGAGACCAAGTTCTCCAAGTTCCCCTTCAACAGGCACTACAGGACCAGCCAAGACCCCACTTGCACTTGTGCACATGGATGTGGTGGGGCCCACAAGAGCCCCTTCCCTCTCAGGCAGCCGCTATTTCTTGACAATTGTGGATGACCACACTCGGGCAGTGTGGGTTTACCCTTTGAAGAGCAAGGGGGAGGTGGCAGCGGCTGTCCTTAAGGAGTGGATGCCGAGAGCTCAGAGGGAATGCGGACACAAGGTGAAGGTGATCCGTAGTGACAATGGTGGGGAGTTCATTGGAGCTGATTTTGAGGGGGAGTTGAAGAGGAAGGGGATCCAGCATCAACTGACAGTGCCCTACAACCCACAGCAGAATGGCGTGGCTGAGAGGTTCAACAGGACCCTGCAGGAGGGGGCACGCACTCTCCTTGGGCGTGCAGGGCTGCCTGATCCGTTTTGGGTGTCTGCACTGAGGCAGGTCGCCCTTGTGAAGAACAGGGTGCTGGCTACAGTTGGAGATAAGGAGTGGATCCCATACGTCAAGTGGTATGGGAGTGCTCCAGCTGTGAACATGCTGAGGGCATTTGGGTGCATGGTGGTGTTTCATGTGCCTAAGGAGAAAAGGGGGAAGTTGGAGGCTTCTGGAAGATGGGGTGTGCACTTGGGGATTGCAAAGGATCACAAGGGTGGCTGCTATGGGACTTGACCACCCAGAAGTTGACAGTGTCAAGGGATGTGAAGTTTCTTGAGTCCCTGTACTACAAGGAATGGAAGCAGCAGCAACAGAAGCTTCCATCTACACCGCTCATTGTGGAGGCAGATGAGGTGCAGCAGCCTTCAAGACAGGTGGAGGTTGCAGTGTCAGAGGAGGAGATGTCTGGGGTGACTGAGGAAGGGGGAGCAGCTGAAGTAGAGCAGCAGCAGCAGCAGCAGCATGAGTCTCCACCTCGAGTTCCACACCCGCCTGAGCGTCCTAGGAGGGATGTGCGCCCTCCAGTGAGGCTGACCTATGGGGGAAGAGGCAAGCCGAATGTGGTGCAGGCTGGGAGTGTGGTTGAGCAGATTGAGGAAGATGAGATCGCTCACTGCTACTGGGCACCAATCCCTGAGCCCAAGACTCGAGAAGAGGCCTTGAATGGACCAAATGGGGAGAAGTGGAAGGCGAGTGAGGATGAGGAGTTCGGGTCCCTAATTGAGAACGAGACATGGGACCTGTGTGACTTGCCTCCTGGAAAGAAGGCAATCACTTCCAAGATGATCTACAGGCACAAGTATGGACCTGAAGGGGAGCTGACCCGCTACAAGTCTAGGCTTGTGGCACGGGGGTTTCAGCAGACAAAGGGGAAGGACTATGATGAGGTGTTTGCTCCTGTGGGGAAAGGAACAACACTGAGGGTGCTGTTGGCGATAGCTGCACTCCTGGGATGGAAGATTCGGCAGATGGATATTGTGACTGCCTTTCTGAATGGGATCATTATGGAGGAGGTGTACATGAAGCAGCCAGAGGGGCTGGATGACGGGAGCGGCAGGGTCTGCAGGCTGAAGAAGGCCATCTATGGCCTTAAGCAGGCGCCTCGTGCATGGTATCACAAGTTGGAGGAGGCGCTGTTGGCTGGGGGTTTCAAGAAGAGTGAGTGTGACCCCAGCCTGTTCCTGCTGCAGGAGAAGGATGAAATCCTCATGCTCTTGGTGTATGTGGATGATATCCTTCTCTTTTCTGCATCAACTGCTTTGCTGGACAGCGCAGAGCAGATGCTGGAGATGCAGTTCAAGTGCTCCAAGATGGGTGAGGTGAAGTACTACTTGGGGATGCACGTGGAGAGAGATGTGGAAAAGGGTGTGCTGAGGTTGCACCAGAGGAAGTACTGTGAGGGGCTGGCTGAGAAGTATGGGCTGCAAGATGGGGGAAAGCCAGCAACACCACTACCTTCAGGGTTTACTGTGGAGCCATGTGCTGATGAGGAGGTAGTGGGTGATAGTGACAGGAAGCTGTTTCATTCGATGGTTGGGTCGCTGAATTATGCTGCAAATCATACACGGCCTGACATTGCATTTGCTACATCACGATTGGCTAGTGTGGTCTCACGCCCTAGTCATGAGCAGCTGGAAGCGGCCAAGAGGTTGGTCCGCTATGTGAGCGCTACGGCATCAGTGGGATTGGAGTACAGTGGAGTGAGGCAGCGGTTGCAGAGAGGTGCTGCAGATGTGAAGAGTGGAGAGATGCTCTTGAGTTGCTATACTGACGCTAGCTTCAACTCAGTGAAAGCGGATGGCACCAGCATTGGGGGTTATGTGTGCTTGCTAGGAGGTGGTGCTGTGAGCTGGCGCAGCAAGAAGCAGAATGAGGTGGGATTGTCCTCATGTGAGACTGAGTACATGGCCTTACACCATGGGGCCAAGGAAGTAGTGTGGCTAAGGCGTTTGTTGGAGGAGTTGGGAGTTGGTCAGGAGAAGCCGACAGTTGTGTTTTGTGACAATGAGTCCGCTGTGAAGCTCGCCAAGAATGCTTGTCTGCATGGGCTGACAAAACACATAAGGCCTAAGTGGCATTGGGTGAGGAGACTCCTTGATAAGGAGGTGCGGCTGGAGATAGTGAAGACCCATCAGCAGGCAGCAGATATTTTCACCAAGCGTCTGGCGGAGGCGGATCATTGGAAGGGCATGAAGCTTGCTGGGATGAGTGTGCATTGAGTATGCATGCTTGAGATGTTGGTATGGTGGATGATGGTTGGCAGCCAGAGGGGGAGATTGTTGTGTGATGTCATCATATGCTATCACATTCTGTCTGCCTCCCATCCCATATTTTTTCAACTTGCATGTGTGGTTTGAACGTGTGCAAGAATTTGTGTGTGATGTGTTCTGGAGTTTGGGAATGTGTTTTGTGTTATTTTGTTTGAGCAGGTTTTTTGTGATGATAGATCTTGAGAAGATCTTTCCGACGCAACGAGAATCCCTTCAATCGGAGCAAGAACGCGAAAGCTATGAAGATTCAAAGTTCATGAGCTTGCGTTACAATTGCGGCGGTTACAAAGTGAAGTTGTGGGGTGACTCTATATGGAGTTGGGACCTTTGGGGTTTGGGAAATTTGTCACTCACTGTAACAGCTGCAAATTGGTTGGGAACAACCAAGCTAGGTTGGCAAGGGTGGCCAACTTGGATGGATTGGTTGGGAAGGGACAAATGTCAAAGTTGGGGTTCCTATAGGGAGGGAATCTTTGTGCTTATGGGGTTTCCTTGGTTGGGGACTCTCTTGGGACCTTCCCTCTCATCCCTCTCTTCCTATCCCAACCTTTCTCTTGCTCCTTCTAATTCCTTGTGAGATTCTTGAACTTTGATTGAACTCTTGAGATTGAGTTAAGTTCTCCTCCTACAGCTTACCCCCTAGTGCGTCGAAAGCCATAGCGTCGCGAATACTTCATCAATCAACGTGATTCAAATTGGGAACGGTAGCTGAGATCAAGAGCTACAACATATCCAAGTTTCGCGACATTCCAACGGCTAGTGTTTTGTCGACGTCGTTTCTTGTGAAGACGACTTTTCTGTCCAGAATTTCGGATTTATATTTTGAGTAATTCTAGCTCCTAAGTTCACCTAGACTCTGTCCTTAATCCTAACAAGTGGTATCAGAGCCTGGAAGGTCCAGGGTTCGAATCCAGTGTGCGCAGGGAGGCGCAGGTGCCCTGCGACCCAGTGAGGGGAGATGTTGGGGGCATGGGATCGTCCTAGTTGAGTGTGGGAGGGCTACAGCCGTTGGGGGGTAATGGTGCGCTACCCACACACATCTAACCGTGGAGCGCTGGCCAACAGTGGGGAGCTATAGCATTTCAACATTTGCCCCAAGTATGAATGTTTGAGCGTTTCCCCATGAAAGCACATGCTCTTCTTTTATTTTTCCCAGCTACTCAGCATGCCCTAAGCCCTTGTTTTTTGCATGGCTTTGCATGTGATCTAGAGCCTGCACCGTAATTCTCAAGTCGAAAATCCAAAGGGTGGGGAGCTATAGCATTTCAACATTTGCCCCAAGTATGCATGTTTGAGCGTTTCCCCATGAAAGCACATGCACTTCTTTTATTTTTCCAGCTACTCAGCATGCCCTAAGCCCTTGTTTTTTGCATGGCTGGTTAGTGCATGCGATCTAGAGCCTGCACCGCTATTCTCAAGTCAAAAATCCAAAGGGGTGGGGAGCTATAGCATTTCAACATTTGCCCCAAGTATGAATGTTTGAGCGTTTCCCATGAAAGCACATGCTCTTCTTTTATTTTTCCCAGCTACTCAGCATGCCCTAAGCCCTTGTTTTTGCATGGCTGGTTAGTGCATGCCATCTAGAGCCTGCACCGCAATTCTCAAGTCGAAAATCCAAAGGGGTGGGGAGCTATAGCATTTCAACATTTGCCCCAAGTATGAATGTTTGAGCGTTTCCCCATGAAAGCACATGCTCTTCTTTTATTTTTCCCAGCTACTCAGCATGCCCTAAGCCCTTGTTTTTTGCATGGCTTTGGCATGTGATCTAGAGCCTGCACCGTAATTCTCAAGTCGAAAATCCAAAGGGGTGGGGAGCTATAGCATTTCAACATTTGCCCCAAGTATGCATGTTTGAGCGTTTCCCCATGAAAGCACATGCACTTCTTTTATTTTTCCAGCTACTCAGCATGCCCTAAGCCCTTGTTTTTTGCATGGCTGGTTAGTGCATGCGATCTAGAGCCTGCACCGCCATTCTCAAGTCGAAAATCCAAAGGGGTGGGGAGCTATAGCATTTCAACATTTGCCCCAAGTATGAATGTTTGAGCGTTTCCCCATGAAAGCACATGCTCTTCTTTTATTTTTCCCAGCTACTCAGCATGCCCTAAGCCCTTGTTTTTGCATGGCTGGTTAGTGCATGCCATCTAGAGCCTGCACCGCAATTCTCAAGTCGAAAATCCAAAGGGGTGGGGAGCTATAGCATTTCAACATTTGCCCCAAGTATGAATGTTTGAGCGTTTCCCCATGAAAGCACATGCTCTTCTTTTATTTTTCCCAGCTACTCAGCATGCCCTAAGCCCTTGTTTTTTGCATGGCTGGTTAGTGCATGCGATCTAGAGCCTGCACCGCAATTCTCAAGTCGAAAATCCAAAGGGGTGGGGAGCTATAGCATTTCAACGTTTGCCCCAAGTATGAATGTTTGAGCGTTTCCCCATGAAAGCACATGCTCTTCTTATATTTTTCCCAGCTACTCTGCATGCCCTAAGCCCTTGTTTTTTGCATGGCTTTGCATGTGATCTAGAGCCTGCACCGTAATTCTCAAGTCGAAAATCCAAAGGGGTGGGGAGCTATAGCATTTCAACATTTGCCCCAAGTATGCATGTTTGAGCGTTTCCCCATGAAAGCACATGCTCTTCTTTTATTTTTCCCAGCTACTCAGCATGCCCTAAGCCCTTGTTTTTTGCATGGCTGGTTAGTGCATGCGATCTAGAGCCTGCACCGCCATTCTCAAGTCGAAAATCCAAAGGGGTGGGGAGCTATAGCATTTCAACATTTGCCCCAAGTATGAATGTTTGAGCGTTTCCCCATGAAAGCACATGCTCTTCTTTTATTTTTCCCAGCTACTCAGCATGCCCTAAGCCCTTGTTTTTCGCATGGCTGGTTAGTGCATGCCATCTAGAGCCTGCACCGCAATTCTCAAGTCGAAAATCCAAAGGGGTGGGGAGCTATAGCATTTCAACATTTGCCCCAAGTATGAATGTTTGAGCGTTTCCCCATGAAAGCACATGCTCTTCTTTTATTTTTCCCAGCTACTCAGCATGCCCTAAGCCCTTGTTTTTTGCATGGCTGGTTAGTGCATGCGATCTAGAGCCTGCACCGCAATTCTCAAGTCGAAAATCCAAAGGGGTGGGGAGCTATAGCATTTCAACATTTGCCCCAAGTATGAATGTTTGAGCGTTTCCCCATGAAAGCACATGCTCTTCTTTTATTTTTCCCAGCTACTCTGCATGCCCTAAGCCCTTGTTTTTTGCATGGCTGATTAGTGCATGTGATCTAGAGCCTGCACCGTAATTCTCAAGTCGAAAATCCAAAGGGGTGGGGAGCTATAGCATTTCAACATTTGCCCCAAGTATGAATGTTTGAGCGTTTCCCCATGAAAGCACATGCTCTTCTTTTATTTTTCCCAGCTACTCAGCATGCCCTAAGCCCTTGTTTTTTGCATGGCTGGTTAGTGCATGCGATCTAGAGCCTGCACCGCCATTCTCAAGTCGAAAATCCAAAGGGGTGGGGAGCTATAGCATTTCAACATTTGCCCCAAGTATGAATGTTTGAGCGTTTCCCCATGAAAGCACATGCTCTTCTTTTATTTTTCCCAGCTACTCAGCATGCCCTAAGCCCTTGTTTTCTGCATGGCTGGTTAGTGCATGCCATCTAGAGCCTGCACCGCAATTCTCAAGTCGAAAATCCAAAGGGGTGGGGAGCTATAGCATTTCAACTTTGCCCCAAGTATGAATGTTTGAGCGTTTCCCCATGAAAGCACATGCTCTTCTTTTATTTTTCCCAGCTACTCAGCATGCCCTAAGCCCTTGTTTTTTGCATGGCTGGTTAGTGCATGCGATCTAGAGCCTGCACCGCAATTCTCAAGTCGAAAATCCAAAGGGTGGGGAGCTATAGCATTTCAACATTTGCCCCAAGTATGAATGTTTGAGCGTTTCCCCATGAAAGCACATGCTCTTCTTATATTTTTCCCAGCTACTCTGCATGCCCTAAGCCCTTGTTTTTTGCATGGCTAGTTAGTGCATGCGATCTAGAGCCTGCACCGTAATTCTCAAGTCGAAAATCCAAAGGGGTGGGGAGCTATAGCATTTCAACATTTGCCCCAAGTATGAATGTTTGAGCGTTTCCCCATGAAAGCACATGCTCTTCTTTTATTTTTCCCAGCTACTCAGCATGCCCTAAGCCCTTGTTTTTTGCATGGCTGGTTAGTGCATGCCATCTAGAGCCTGCACCGCAATTCTCAAGTCGAAAATCCAAAGGGTGGGGAGCTATAGCATTTCAACATTTGCCCAAGTATGAATGTTGAGCGTTTCCCCATGAAAGCACATGCTCTTCTTTTATTTTTCCCAGCTACTCAGCATGCCCTAAGCCCTTGTTTTTTGCATGGCTTTTGCATGTGATCTAGAGCCTGCACCGTAATTCTCAAGTCGAAAATCCAAAGGGGTGGGGAGCTATAGCATTTCAACATTTGCCCCAAGTATGCATGTTTGAGCGTTTCCCCATGAAAGCACATGCACTTCTTTTATTTTTTCCAGCTACTCAGCATGCCCTAAGCCCTTTTTTTTGCATGGCTGGTTAGTGCATGCGATCTAGAGCCTGCACCGCTATTCTCAAGTCAAAAATCCAAAAGGGTGGGGAGCTATAGCATTTCAACATTTGCCCCAAGTATGAATGTTTGAGCGTTTCCCCATGAAAGCACATGCTCTTCTTTTATTTTCCCAGCTACTCAGCATGCCCTAGCCCTTGTTTTTCACATGGCTGGTTAGTGCATGCATCTAGAGCCTGCACCGCAATT
>BQMB01000121.1:0-51608 GCA_027943415.1 Closterium sp. NIES-67 | reverse complement strand
CGAGGCGAAGAAGCCTTGCCCCATCACCGGGGCAAGCGCCTGACGCCAACCTTGGGCATCGACAACTATGCTGTTGTGGATGTGGACAGCATCCTGAGCCTTGCACATGTGGTTCCGTGCTGCACGGACCCGAAGTACCGGCTCGTTAACCGGTTTCTTTTCTGAACCACTGGTTGCGCTCTTATTTATGCATGACTTTGTTTAAATTGACCTTGTTTTAGAGGTTGACCATTGAGTGACTCGTACTGAACATGATACTTTTAGTTTGCAACGACAATCATTCACAATGTTCGTAGCAGGTGATGACCCCACTAATAATATATCAACAAACCCTATCTTATATATTTCCCACACATGTTTTATTTCAAAAATAAACAATTATGTTCGAATATAACAAAAAAAACCACGAGTGTACTACGATTGGACAAACGCTTATCGCTTGGAAATCATAGGGTTTAGAAATCGTATCATTTAGGAAACATACATTTTACATTTACACCCCGCCAAATGCTACGCAAGCGTTCTGCGAATGGTATTTGAATGTTCTGCAGATAGTCGGCATCCTCGCTCCACCTCGAATGGTTTTTAGATTGCCACTTTTTTGCGATGAAAATAGACGCAAACTTCAGCATAGAATAGGCGTCTATCACAGAGTGGAAGACGGTGCGAGAGAAGCAGAGAGAATAGGTGCTAGACACAGTGACGAAACATGTGCGCATTCATATCGGAGAAGGCGCCTACCAATGCGATGAAACAACCTCGCAGTTCAGTGGAGCATAGGCGATATAGCGGCAGGGCGCTGAGTTGCAGCTGCCAGCCAGCTGCACGGTAGCAGACTGCAAATCCAAAAAGCCCTGGGGCGACATTGTGGGAGTGACGTGGTTGGGAGCAGAGAACAAGAATACGATCGATGGGTAGACGTAAGAGAAGAAACAAAACAGGGGCGGCTCAGACAGCAATAGGCACCCAAGCGTCGCACCCGGTCTTAGAGCTCAGCAAAGCCTTCGACAAGAGGATGCACAGTCTTTCAAAAAACATGCACCCCGTAATCTCATTTGCCCTCTGCGGGCTCTCATCATTAATGGGAAAGTGGCAGGAAGCAACACTGGGGGATCTACTCTTCGTGTACATCAAGTCAGCACCAGAGGTGACTACAACTCTGCTACAGGCTGCGATTGGTGCACGTGGGGCATTCTCACACGCCAAACCCCTCATTGGCAAATTGCAGCGCGACTGTTCTGTACATTGCTGCATCTGGCCAGAGAGGGGGGTGGGGATTGCCCTACCAACACCCCCTAGATTCCACACCACGATATCCCTGAAAACGATTGCGCACAGGCACAAAGGGAGTTGAGGCAGAAGCGGACGTGCAGCAGCACCTGGACGCATACATGAAGTCTTTCCAAGAGAATGTGGACGGGCATATCGACAACGCCGCCGACGTTCTGGAGAACGATGCAACCAAAATCGAGGGATTGCAGTACTGGTTCCCTACACACTCATTCACACTGCAGAAAACCCTGCGGCCCGATGCAGGCTTCGGGTGGGGAGGAGCGCGGCACGGCGAGAAATATGCTGCCCTCAAACAACAACGTAAGCAGTAGGGAACCATGGACAAAGAGGGCATGTTGGTTAGCAAAAAAATGGGAGTGCAGTGGCCTGCATGGCACATTTTGACAGTCGGGGGACACAAGCTTTGAAAAATAAAGGCCTGAGTTGACGATGAAAATATCCACCACATAAAGCCCTGTACTGAAACTCTATGCTAATCAAACTCATTTTCTCACTGCAGGCGTGCGGGCAGGGGCAGCAGAGGCGTCGGGCGAAGTAACTGAGAGGGCAATGCATGGATTGCTGCCACCTGCTGCTGTCACATCTCCAACGCCGGGGCATGCAGGCGAGGAGCCTGGCTCGAGGGGGGGGATAGCGCCTCTGCTGTGCATTATGGGAGTGATGGCCTGCATGCAGCAACCGAGGAGGAGGGAACGACATCTGTAGATCAGCCCCAGCGGGTACAAGGGGCAGAGCAGATGAGCATGGGGATGCCGTGTAGATCCACTCTCGGAGGCACTCCCATGACCACACAGCAGGCAACCAATGCTGCAACCTTTACAAACAGGTATGGACTGACTGCCTGGAGTGCCCATGCCTGGCTGGCCCCCAAAGGTTGGCCACATATGGATGGCCATACATATCTTGGAAAACTTTGGACCCACCAGCCTGGGCTAACCAAACCTGGCTGGCCAAACTTGCGAGACGAAACCTGGCTGGTTTTTCATGACCAGCCATAGCAGGCTAGCCATATTTGGCAGGCCATGCCTAACTGGTCAAACCTGGCTGGTTTTTCATGGCAAGCCATAGCAGGCTAGCCATATTTGGCAGGCCATGCCTAACTGGTCAAACCTGGCTGGTTTTTCATGACCAGCCATAGCAGGCTAGCCATATTTGGCAGGCCATGCCTAACTGGTCAAACCTGGCTGGTTTTTCATGACCAGCCATAGCAGGCTAGCCATATTTGGCAGGCCATGCCTAACTGGTCAAACCTGGCTGTTTTTTCATGACCAGCCATAGCAGGCTAGCCATATTTGGCAGGCCATGCCTAACTGGTCAGACCTGGCTGGTTATTCATGACCAGCCATAGCAGGCTAGCCATATTTGGCTGGCCATGCCTTACTGGCCAAACCTGGCTCGTTATTGAGGACCAACCAGGCCATGCTAGCCGTGCTTGGTGGGCCTGTCCTAACTGGCCAACCCTGGTGGATCACACCGTTCCGTACGATGCGGTGGTGCTGTGCAGGCAAACTGATACAACAGCAGAGAATGACCATGCAAGGGGACCAGTGTTGAGAGGGTGGCCACCAAATCCATCACTTGGTGACATACGGCATAACATGGTTTGTATGTTTGAACCGTACAGACTAGTGACATTCCTCAAGCATGTCCGGCTGTGCTACAAGCGCAGGTCATGCGGGGGCAGTATGTCTTTGAGGACTTGGAATTTTGCAGGGGTGAGTCTAGGTCTTTTTTGGCGCTGTGGGTCATGTCCTTGTAGTCTAGAATATTGGACAGCCAGCCCGGCACGAGCGCCAGCGGACGCTAGCAAGCGAGGGCCCACATCCCCGCACTTGCAATATCGGTATGCGGCTGCATTTGCGCTGTCCGGTCTAGGCCATCAGCAAATGTGGGAAGTGTCACGGACACTTGGAGTGCCAGCCCCTAGCGAAAGGACATACTACAGGCTGGTGGGGGGTGAAAATGGGTTATGGAACACCATAATCACGCAATCACACAAGTCTATGGCTGAGGTGAGGGCAATGATGAGCAAACGTGGCAAACCTGTCGATTATGTAAGTGTTGATGGGGCGATGGTCACAGGTTCGGGAAGGAGAGTGGTGCACTGTCACATTTATGGACATGGAAACTCTGAAAGTTCTGTACAACGTGACAACTAGGAAGGGGCGGGATGGCAAAATCATCACCCTTGCTCGAGAGTAAAGCCTTTCTTAGAGGCTTGGAAGAGTTGAAAGCTAGCGAATTTGAAGTGAGGGGGCATCATATCAGATGAGGGTTCTACCTTCAAATCGGCAGTTAGGGGCACTGGAATACAACATCAGCAAGATACCTGGCATAAGAGGCGCTCGATCGAGAAGAGGTTTGGGACAGATATGCAGGACAAATTAAAGGGCGAGATGCGCATGGAGGATGTGAAAACAATAACTGACTTATGGTGTGTCAGCAAGGAGCGTTTGCTAAAGTGGCTACGCGATGAAAAGGCACTCGCATCTGGGATTAAGAACAGCAGCAAGCCCCACGCTAGTTCAGGCCGTTTGCGGCAAGATGGGGAAATTTGCTTACGAGGTGGTGGCTGAGTCAATCGCCAAGTACAAGTACCCGGAATTGCGTCAAGTTCTGCGGGTACACGCGCGAGATGTTACCGGCGACAAAAACGCTGCTACGCCCGGAGAGGAGGGTGGGGAGGAGGTGGTGGCGGCCGACGATACAACGTCCTGTGCTGTTACCGTCCCAGTAACGCTTGCGGAAGGCCATGTGGATAGTACCGCGCATGGGGATGGATGCGGCGGGGTTACGGCCGGCGACGGGGGTGGTGAGGCGGACCTTGGAGAGGGTGAAATGGCGGATGAAGCAATTGTGGTCCGATGGCATGAAGTGGATGTTTTATGGGCATATGATACCCATTGTACCCTTGGCACCCGTCCGCAGTCCACAGCCAGCATGTTAGCAATCCAAGTGGTGTCGGAAGAGGGCGACCTTGCACAACTAGAGGCGTTGCGTGCCAAGCAACAAAGCTCAAATGCGATTCCCCTGGTGCAAGGTATGTGGGCCCAAAATGCTGGCTAGACACATTGTTTGCTTGTTTTTGTGCCCCTTTGCTTGGCGTTATTCATGGTTGATGGTTTGCCGTGGTATGCTGGTCTTCTTGGGTTGTTTGATGGTTTTTCCGCTGGCTGGCTTGTTGGTCAGTTGGTTGCTGGTGTGTATGTATGCTAGTTGATGGAGGTGTAAAATTTCATGTGGCTGATGGTGAACCTGGGGTGCTGTTCTATGATGTGGTGTGGCAGCTGCAGAGGGAGGGGTGGGAGAGCCGGGTGGGCACACAGTCCCCGTGCAGCAGAGGAGGTGGGTGGACAGGGAGCAGCGGTCTAAAGCAGCACACACGGGCAACTCAGAGGCTGGCGAGGGCAGCACAACCCAGAAGCAACCCCAAGGAATGACCGTTGCTCAAAGGCTCGGGGTGCACTTTTGGCATGTCATGATGAGGAACGCGGCTAAAGCTAAAGACGGATGCACCCGCACGCCCGAGGAAGTGTCGGAGGAGGTTTGCTTGGCTGTGGGACCATTGGGCTGGTGACCATTCTCGGTGCCAAAGAGACGGGGTGGTTCCAAAGTGCGTATCAGAGGGATGGGGCCCAGAGAATGCGCTATACAAAAAGGGATCTGCCACGCATGCTGCAGTCCGACTCTGGTTTGATAAGAATCTTGGCCGGATCAAATGGCGCCCTTTGTGCTAGGAGCCTGCAGCTCCGTGAACGAGTCACTGCATAGTCTAATATGCAAGTATGTGCCCAAAAGAATCCGTTTCCAAGGTAGTTTTGAGGCCCGAATTGGGGCTCACCGTTCTACATTTGGAACCACTGCATGGATCGTCTTGTGCGGGCTTACAAGATCCGGGTACGTCACGCCATGCGAGTGCGTCGAGGGAGGCATGACAAAGTGCTGGGCCCATTGACTGGAGCTGGGTAGACGATATCATACGAGAGTGGCGTGCTACTTCGCATGAGACTGGACTCGCATTCGAGGATGACTGGACATGGAGGGGCATCGCGGGGTGGGAGACATGAGAGGGACATCGCGAGGCAACACCACATGGACGCACCAGTTCCACGGCGACCAGCTCTGGCCTTACCTGGCCACTTGCTTGGTTAGTTTCATCTCACACTCCTAGAACAGCATGTGGCCCTGTGAATTTCCTACGATGGTGGCTACTGCATTACCCTGATTTTATTATGCACTGCCATAGGATTGCTTTGCCCCATCCCCATCGCCAGCGTCAGCTTGTGACTTCACTGAGTGTCTTTTGACAATGCTGCCGCCTGACTGCAGTAGTGATGGTGATTACTCACTCACCTGCCCTGGCGTGATCCATGGGGGGCTGACGGGTGCAGGTGCCTTTGGCTGACACCCAACTCTAGACCGGGCCACGCCAACGTGCCAGACCCAAACTGCGGCGGGGTCTCAATTGCTCTTTACGACCTTTTTGTACACACCATGTTGCTGGTCCCTGAAGGCCTTGCCACCTACTCGGTGCCTTTCCAGCCATCTCCATGACTTACCAGTCATGTCACCACGGCACGGAACAAGCCCCACATGCTGCACTCCGTCACACCACTGCTGCAGGTTGATTGGGGGGTAAATGGTTTTACCCATGCACATACTTGTTTCCACTTTCTTGTTTTCCCTCCCCCCCCCATGTGCAGGCCGATGTGCTCCGGCCCCCAGATAACGGCCTATGTCCCATCTCATCTCTGCCCGGAGGCCAATTGGCACACGTGCAGACAATTTGCATTTATAGGCCTTTCACACAATCCCACCCACGCCATGCCACCGAAAGATGGCACCTTGTCTACTGGCACTGATGAGATCCATTCATTTCGATCATTTATCCTGGGGATTATTCTTCCCAACATATTCTTAGTCTGATATTCATCTATTCACGGTCTAGACCTGTAGCCACATCCAGCCTAACGGTGGAAACAAAAGCAAAGAGAGGAGAGAGGATGGATTCAAATCTGGAGATAATACCTTGGCAGGATCAAGGCAAGTCGAATAAAGTTGACTGTTCCCTGGATATGCTATGCATCTGCATGTAGCTTACTTGCTGCCCTACTGGTGCAGTCACAAAAGCAACCAGCAGGCTACCCATTTCATCTGCTCGTCTCGAGAAGCATGAGTCCTGGTGAGAGGTATGTTGCTGGCGCTAGGGCGTGGTGAATGAGCAACCTGCGAAAGTGAAACAGAGGTAGAAGAGGCATGCAGAGAAGCAGGGAGGCAGGGGGGCTGTCATGGTGGGAGAGAGTTGTCTTTTGAGTAAGCCCACGGGGGAGGGGCCGCTGGGGGAGGGGATGCTGGGGGAGGGGATGCTGGGGAGGGGATGCTGGGGAGGGGATGCTGGGGGAGGAGATGCTGGGAGAGGGGATGCTGGGCGAGGGATGCTGGGGAGGGGATGCTGGGCGAGGGGATGCTGGGGGAGGGGATGCTGGGGAAGGGGATGCTGGGGGAGGGATGCTGGGGGAGGGGATGCTGGGGGAGGGGATGCTGGGGGAGGGGATGCTGGCGAGGGGATGCTGGGCGAGGGAATGCTGGGGGAGGGGATGCTGGGGGAGGGGATGCTGGGGAAGGGGATGCTGGGGAAGGGGATGCTGGGGAAGGGGATGCTGGGGAAGGGGATGCTGGGGGAGGGGATGCTGGGGGAGGGGGGAGGGGATGCTAGGCGAGGGATGCTGGGGGAGGGGATGCTGGGGGAGTGGATGCTGGGCTGGGGGAGGGGATGCTGGGGAAGGGGATGCTGGGGGAGGGGATGCTGGGGGAGGGGATGTCGGGGAGGGGACAGCGGGCGAGGGGATGTCGGGCGAGGGGATGTCGGGCGAGGGATTTCGGGCGAGGGGATGTCGGGCGAGGAGATGTCGGGCGAGGGGATGTCGGGCGGGGTGGTGAGGGGCAGGGGGATGTCGGGCGGGGGGATGATGGGCGAGGGGATGATGGGCGGGGGATGATGGGCGGGGGATAATGGGCGGGGGATAATAGGCGAGGGCACGATGGGTGAGTGGATATTGGGAGGCGAGCTAATGGCCGGTAGGATAATGGGCGATTGGATGATGGGTGACAGGATCGCGGTTGCTCCTCTCGCTGGGCGAAAGGAGCAATGATGCCTGGTCACTCGCCGTACCAGCGAGCAGGGACTCGCGGCCATCGAGGCACGTGCGGAGGCGCAGAATACGACCTACTTGCATCCGGCCAACGCCTTTTGCAGCGCCGCCTCGTCTGACAAAACAGATCGAGCGTCTCAGGGTTCGCGGATCGTGGGCGCTTGCGCGGTGTAACTGCGTCGGTGCATCTGTCCCACGTGCACCTTCCCTGTGCTCGTGGGACGGAAGCGTCCTGTCGAGCTACCTCTAACTTAGGGTTTGCGGCGTGCCACGGACGCCTTCGGGTTCTTCGCCGCGGCACGCGCTACAAGCCGGCGTGTGACCATATGCTATAGGAAGCCTAGCGGGAAACGCGACTAGGTTGCTTCCGATGATAGGCTAGCATTTTGTCCCGAGGTCTAGCGGCGAGGCGTTCACCGAGACAAATGGTCATCTGGTTAGGTCAAATATCTGGCTTGGCGATCTTTGTCGAGAAAGAGGGGAGGGAGGGGCGGGGTGGTGATAGGGACGCCTGGTGCCGTAGGCTGTGGAGCGGTTCGCTGCTGGCGTGACGTTCATCAAGCGGCCTCGGCAGGATGCACACTTGCTGTGCCCTGCTTTCCCCGCATAGCAATCTGGCGTGGTTGCTTTGCTTTTCCCTGGGTGAAACCTGGCAGGGATGCCCACACCCCCTCCCAGCAGCTCGCAATCTCGTTGGGGAGTGCCTTTCTGCCAGGTTGCTCTTGTTATTTTGGCCCTTGGCCTGTTTGAGCTTCGGGGGGTTCCGAACCGAGCCAGTCGCGCCTGTATGTCCCAGGCCTGTGCCGCGAGGTCCCTTCCAAAGTCCCTTGCTACAGGGTAACAAGTTCTCAAGATGCTGCATCTTGAGACTTTGGACTTGCAACCTGCCGGTCGGGCTTTAAGACAGTGGATTGGCCCTCCTTTTGTTACACGTGCCTGTTGCGCTGGTTTCGCATGGTGGGACCCCGTTACCCGCCACCATGTCTGTGCTGGTCTCGGTGCTGTCCTTCTGAGCTGCACCCTTCACGTCGGGCCTGTTACCAAAACGGGGTCAGTTTGAAAATTGATTCACATTGCGTACCGTCAGACGGCTCTACGTGTCCAAAACGGGTTGACGATTTTTGGGGACACGCCCTCAGAATGAAAACTCGCAGCCACGAGTTCCGAACAGAATTCCCTCTCCCAATTCCCATAGCTCGCTCGCATCATTCCGCATCTCGCGCCCTGCCAGGTCTCATCAAGAGCCCCGTCGCACCCTGCACACTCTGGCCTCTAGTTCTCTCCGGCCTCGCTCGTAGCTCGCCCTCCACTCGCGCCTCTCATCCGCGCATCTGTCGACCCCATATCCGCCTCAGATGTTCCAGCCACCTCGACACGCTCTTTGAGACGCCTTCACATTCGGCCCATTCTGAAGCGCCGCAACCCTTCCGAGACGCCGCAAGCTGACTCCCTCGCAGCCGCTGGCCGCATGGACGAGTCCGACGTGGCGTGGGAGGAGTTCTTTGCCACGTCACCGCCTCTTGCAGATGCTGACGTCATCAAAGATCAGCTGTGTGCTTTCATTGTACGGCGGATTCTCATCCCCCCACCACGCCCTGAGGCTTTATTCCACTGCCGGCTCCGCCATGCCTGCATCGCCCCCACCATCGCCCGTTGCCCATCCACGCCTCCACGCCTTGCACCTCCGCGCCTCTCGCCCCCAGCCCCCTTCCATCATTCCCCCCATCATCCCCCATCATCCCCCATCATCCCCCATCATCCCCCAGCCCCCATGCCCCGTGCCCGTCCGCAATTTCCCCATCCCCATCCCCATCCCCATCCCCATCCCCATCCCCATCCCCATCCCCATCCCCATCCCCATCCCCCATCCTCCGCCAGTTTCCCATCCTCCTCCCCCACACCATCCCCCCTCCCCCTTCCCCCATCCCTCATCCCCTCATCCGCCATCCCACATCTCCAATGCCCCCATCGCCCCATGCCCCATGCCCCATGCCCCATGCCCCATGCCCCATGCCCCATGCCCCATGCCCCATGCCCCATGCCCCATGCCCCATGCCCCATGCCCCATGCCCCATTCACCCTCCTCCTGCCTCTATGCCGCTGTTCCCCACCCTCCGTGCCTCGTCCCTCTTGCTCTCGCTGCCCCCTTCCATCCAGGGCGCCTCCCAGCGACGTGCGGTGCCCGATCTGTCGTGCCCACAACCGTCCCTGTGTGGCATGTGACGTCAGCCAGCACTGCCATGCCCTTGGCGCGATCCACTGTCCGTGCCTCGTTCCCCCCGCTGTCCACAGGAGGCCTCTCAGCGACGCCCGGGCTCGCCTCTGCTGGTGTGTGCAATGTCAGGCGGCACACACAGCGGTCAGTTCCCTTGGAGTGGCGCTGCATTCTAACCCCTGTGCGTCTCCCTCCTTGGTCCTGCCCCTATCCCCCACGCAGCAGCGGTCAGGGTCGTCGTTGGTGGCGTGTGTGACATCAGGCGGCACCACCGTGCCGTTGGAGCGGCGCTGCGTTCGCTTCATCGACAACTTCAGCGCCGGCAACCGCGGGGCCGCCTCTTGCGAGTGAGAGACAGGGCACCAATCTGGTTCTTGTGCCCTCCTCTCCCTCCCTCCCTCTCTCCCTCCCTCCCTCCCTCCCTCCCTCCCTCCCTCCCTCCCTCCCTCCCTCCCTCCCTCCCTCCCTCCCTCCCTCCCTCCCTCCCTCCCTCTCCCTCCCTCACTCCCTCCCTCCCTCCCTCTCTCCCTCTCTCCTCGCATGCGCTCCCAGGGTACTCACATGCGCTCCCAGGGTACTCACATGCGCTCCCAGGGTACTCACATGCGCTCCCAGGGTACTCACATGCGCTCCCAGGGTACTCACATGCGCTCCCAGGGTACTCACATGCGCTCCCAGGGTACTCACATGCGCTCCCAGGGTACTCACATGCGCTCCCAGGGTACTCACATGCGCTCCCAGGGTAATCACATGCTCCTTCCCTCCCCGTACCAGGCTCTGCGTGCTCTTCCTTGAAGTAGACGGCCCCCCGCGTTCACATTCGCATCTCGCTTCCGTCATTCCTTCCGCTCTCATCCTTCCCCTCTTGCCGCTGCCCCTTTCCCATAGCTCCACCGCTTCACCTCTCCCTGCGTTTGACTCCCTGCCAACCACCCTTTTTCCTCCCCACCAACCACCCGCCCTGTGTGCAGGCACTTCCTGGCGCAGGGCTACGCGGTCATCTTTCTGCACCGGCGGTACGCTCACCGCCGCTTTAGGATTGCTGCCAACCCTAAAGCGCGGGGCCTGGTGCGCTGTCTGTCTCGTTGCGCCGCTGCACCACTTGGCTGCACTCGTTCGTTCTTTTCACAATGCTTGCCCTCGCGCATTGCGTTCTTTGTGCGCATGAATCATCCCCCCTCTTCCCTTGCTCACAGCAAGTCTCCTCCTACTGCTCTCGTATCTCCACGTCCTCTCTCTTCCCCTCTCATCCTCCTCCTCTTCCTCTTTTTCACATATCCTCTTTCCCCTCCTCCCCCCCATGCCAGGGGCTCGGTGCGTCCGTTCTGCCGCGGCCTGCCGGAGTCGCCTCTCCTCACGTGCCTGCGCCCCAACCCCTCTGCTGCCGCCCCCCCCGCTGAACGAGGGGAGACTGCCTCGGATAGCTCACAGCAGGAGGAGCAAGGCCCTGCGTGTGCTGAGGTGGAGGGCAGTGGGTGCGGGGACCGCAGCTTGAGCCGTGCAGCAGCAGGGAGTGCAGAGGCCCCTGCTGCTCCGTGCAGTGACAGCTGCCCAGGGCGAACATACCTTGAAGGTGCTTGCTGCTGTCAGCTGAATGGCGGGTGGAGGGGCGACGTGTGGCGGGTTGACGTGTGGTGGGGTGACGTGCTGTGGGGTGGCATGTGGGGGTGCCATGCTGTGTGTGGGAGCTGAATGCCTTCCACTTACATCATATTCACTCACATCATATCCACTCACATCATATCCACTCACATCATATCGATTCACATCATATCCACTCACATCATATCCATGCCATGCCACTCATTCCTTAACCCCTAGCGCCGTCCTCCCCGCTCCCACCGCCCACAGCATCTCCCATTCTTTTCCCCCCCACCGCGCCTGGCAGCCATTCCGCCGTACAGCGATGCCATCCACCGGGCCGTCAAGATGTTCAACGAGGTGCGACGCCATGGCTGCCACATGCGTGTACATCGCATGGCCCCCATGTGTGAACCTTTATCGTTGCTCTGCAGACTGTTCACGGATCTCCAGAGAGACTTGCAATGCAAAACGCTTCGCACATGGACTGTCACCGCCTCCGCTTGTTCTCTTTCTTACCAAGTCTCATCGCCTTCAATTGCACACCACCACTCAACTCCCTCCAGGCGCAGGAAGGAGGGCGGCTGCTGCTGCTGCCATTCACAACGCTCTTCCAGTACCTGCAGGTGACGCTCTTCCAGTACATGCAGGGGACGCTCATAAAGATATTGAAACAGCTGTTCCTCAGGAATTCTCATATCCTGCTTCCAGCTGTTCATGCTGCTGCTCGTCTAAGCGCTACCTGATATCGTTTTTGGATACTCTCTCTTGGCATTTGCACCTCAAGAGGGCACTTCCAAGATTTGCAATTCACGCGCACTAATTCAATTCACGCTTTCTGTGAGTGCTGTTGGGCTCCGCTGCGAACCCCTTCCATTTCAGGGGGCCAAACTGGTGCCTTTCCTTCCACCACCTCTCTCCTTTCCTCTCCCCTCCCTTCTCCTCCCCGTCCCAGCTGCTTCGCCTGGTAGCTGAGAGCTTGAACCCCATTGGTCCACGTGGCATGGTCTACCTGGCAGCAGCGGTGTCCGACTTCTTCGTCCCCTGGCCCTCCATGGTATGTGACCTGGCCCTCCATGGTATGTGCCGTGGCCCTCCATGGTATGTGCCGTGGCCCTCCATGGTATGTGCCGTGGCCCTCCATGGTATGTGCCGTGGCCCTCCATGGTATGTGCCATGGCCCTCCATGGTATGTGACCTGGCCCTCCATGGTATGTGCCGTGGCCCTCCATGGTATGTGCCGTGGCCCTCCATGGTATGTGCCGTGGCCCTCCATGGTATGTGCCGTGGCCCTCCATGGTATGTGCCGTGGCCCTCCATGGTGTGCCTCCATGGTATGTGCCGTGGCCCTCCATGGTATGTGCCGTGGCCCTCCATGGTATGTGCCGTGGCCCTCCATGGTATGTGCCGTGGCCCTCCATGGTATGTGCCGTGGCCCTCCATGGTATGTGCCGTGGCCCTCCATGGTATGTGACCTGGCCCTCCATGGTATGTGCCGTGGCCCTCCATGGTATGTGCCGTGGCCCTCCATGGTATGTGCCGTGGCCCTCCATGGTATGTGCCGTGGCCCTCCATGGTATGTGCCGTGGCCCTCCATGGTATGTGCCGTGGCCCTCCATGGTATGTGACCTGGCCCTCCATGGTATGTGCCGTGGCCCTCCATGGTATGTGCCGTGGCCCTCCATGGTATGTGCCGTGGCCCTCCATGGTATGTGCCGTGGCCCTCCATGGTATGTGCCGTGGCCCTCCATGGTATGTGCCGTGGCCCTCCATGGTATGTGCCGTGGCCCTCCATGGTGCGTGCCATGACCCCAGGGTGCGCCGTCTTCCTCCAGGGTGCGTCCTGTCTGCCCACCGAACTCTGTGGTGTGCGTGAGATGCCGGTGGACCACGACAACTGGTCAGGCGGTGGCTGCCTGGCCGTGCTTCCCTCTGCCACCACCTAGTCTCCGCATTGCTCCACGCACACTGTGCCCCGTGCCGCAGCATGCCATGCTT
The DNA here is from genome assembly GCA_027943415.1 of Closterium sp. NIES-67. NCBI lineage: Eukaryota > Viridiplantae > Streptophyta > Zygnematophyceae > Desmidiales > Closteriaceae > Closterium > Closterium sp. NIES-67. The sequence continues at coordinate 38,369 of BQMB01000121.1, read as the reverse complement.
CACCATGCACTGCCACACCATCCCTCCCTCCTGCTCTCTCCCCCCATGCGGTGGACCACAAGATGCAGTCCTGCAGCAGCGGTGCCCTGGACATTCTTATCCCCACGTCTGCTTGCACTCGCCATGCACCCGACCCTCGCACTCTCTCCCCGATGCGCCCATCCGTGCCACGCCCCCCCCCCCTCCCCCCCCCGCCACCAGGTGGAGCACAAGATCCAGTCGGGCGCGGGCCCGCTGGACATCCACCTGGCTCGCGTGCCCAAGATGATCCCGCTGCTCCGGTCGCTCTGGTGCCCCAACGCCCTGCTCGTCTCCTTCAAGGTCAACCACCCACACACACCCCTCCTGCACTTCTCCGCCGCCTCCCTTCCTACGCATTCTCTCGTTGGCCTTGCACCCCTTCTCTTCCCATTGCATGCCCTTGCTTGAACACCTTGCCTTACGTCTCTACCTTACAACACTATCTATCAACATTCTCGCATAGACGGCATTTGCAGCTTTAGCTAACTTTCCTGAGGGAATAGAATTCTGCTTGTTCAACACCAAATCTCATCCCTTCCTCCCAGCCCCACCTGGAGTCGGACACCTTCCCCCTGCCCTTCCTCCCCCCCCTCACTTCCGCCTTTCGCCCCTACTTCCCCCTCCGCCACTCTTTCCCCTCCCCCATGCTTTTCCTCCGCCCCACCTCCCTTGACCCTCACCTGAGGACCAGCTTGGGACGGACACGAGCGTGGTGCTCAGCAGTGAACTCAAGAGCCCCATTCCAGCCCTTGCATTCTCCTGCAACTTTGCACCCCCCTCCCCTCTGCGCCTCCCCCCACCAGCTGGAGACGGACACCAGCATTCTGCTCACCAAGGCGCGCTCTGCTCTGGAGAAGAACAGGGTGCACGCTGTGGTGGCCAATGAGCTGCTGACACGTGGCAGCAAGGTGGTGCTGGTGACGGGGGAGGGCGAGGAGGTGATAGAGAAGAGCGAGCGGGGCGTGGCGGACGTGGAGGAGCCGCTGGTGCAGCTGCTGCTCGCCATGCACCACAGGCACTGTGCTGCCAGTCAAGCTCCCTAAAATTGTCGCTAGATGCGTGGAAGGAATACGCCTGCTAGCAGGCCCATAGTATCAGGCTTTTTACGCTGATTTGCCTTTTTTTCAGGGTGTTCTCTTGTACCGTCTCTGATGAATCAGCCTTGAAAACGAAAGAACCAGCGCCATCCAGTAAGAAAACTGTTGGAAACAAAGAATTGGAGAAGTAACCCGTTTCTGTAGTATCGAGACTTAAGCGATACTGTGGAGTGGTCAACGAGTAGGGCGAGTCAACGGAGGTTACATGCAGCAGTTGTGTTATGAATTAATCAGACTAATACGGTAACAGGTGGTGTAATAAAGGAGTCGTGATTCAAGAGTGTCGATACAAATGAGGGCCTAGGCATTTTTAGGCACGAACAGAGCTAGCCGAGGACCACGCGAACAGGTTGGGGCGGTCCGGTTGGCGAAAGCTACGGAAGCGCTGCGCGTCTAGGTTTGGGTTCGCGAAGTGGTTCGGGACCGAAGAAGTTGGCTGGGCCTGGACTTCCGAGAGTCGAGGGCGTACGCGCTGTAGTCGAGCCCAGTAAGGAAAAGGGAATTTCATTACAAGTTGTGCGTGTAATCAAAGCGCGTGGCAGTTACACGCATGGCAGCTGCACCTGGAGGTTGCGCGTGGAGGTTGCGTGGCAGCTCAACTGTACAGTAACCGCCACTGTAAGGTATCGAGTCGCTATACGCTCGATAGCGCAACAGCAGCTGTAGTAACTGTCCTGTATTCTAGAATAACTTTAAATTCCTGTATGCTGTTTGTGTTTATCAATTCTCTTGTTCTCACATACCAGTGCAAGAGGTTCATTAAGTCTTGTAAGGCCAAGGATCTATTCAGAAGGCTAAGTCCTTGTAACAAAGTGCTAGATAGTACAGCGGAAGTCTTGAGTTGAACCCTTGTACTGGTATGTGAGAACAAGTGATTGATTATAGCAAAGGGATACAAGGTTTATATAATAATACAAGAGAATATGAAGAGTCTAACTGTTTGTGCACTTCGAGGGGTACATTCCCTTTTACGACTCGATAAGGAGACTCGGGTAACCACCTGTTACCCGTACTGTAATATCAGGACAGTTATTTGTCCTTACGTCGCACTGACTCTTGACTCTTCCGATTCTGATTGTTGGGCTGCACGGTCTGCGGTCTGCGACCGTTGCCCTTTGGTAACCTCTGTGGGGTGTCATCAACCCGCGTCAACTGTCGGTAGTACTGTAGCAGTGTTGACTTGGTCATCCCCGTTGTTACAGTCTTCACGTATTCGTACACTCACTCGAGACTCCGGAAATGTCTTTAAGTCCTTTCAGCATTTCCAACATCTTACACCACGCTTCTGCAAGTACAACATCTCTCTGGGGACTTAGTCTTTGCAAAGATCCTACGGGCTTATCTCAGCCCAACAAAAACCACTACCAAAAACTTGAGGGGACTCCACTCCAGACCAGATAGGAGTGAGGATGCTTGGGATGCTTTCAGAGTGGTGATGCAGTGCAGTGCCATAAAATTTTGGCATTTGAGTGTCAACTGTGTGTTCATGCAATCTAGTGATTACTTGTTGTGGCAATAATTCAGAATGTGATAAGAGCAGACAAAACATACATTCACGCGGTACTCGATTGTTCAACATCTCCCATCCCTCTTGTCTTCTTTGCTCCTATCATCCCTCCTTGACTTTGCTCCATTTCCTACTTTGCCTAGCTGTTTCCTCAACCCTTCACGGTCCACCCACCTCCCATTTGGCATAGAGAGCCTTGTTAGCTTACCCAGAGAGGTCAAGTGGTGCAGCCTTTCCTCCCTCACCCCACTGCCCCACAGGTGCAGCTGCTCCAGGCCTGTCAGGGTGCCAAAGCGCACCATGCCGACACCCGTGACGGCCGGGCAGAAGGAGAGGCTGAGGATGTTGAGCGAGGAGAGGCCTGTCACGTGCTGCAGGCCAGCTTCAGACACCTTGGTGCACATGAGGTTGAGCCACCCAAGGGCCGTCGCTGCCTCGATCCCCTCCAGCGCGCCATCTGAGATGCCCGTGCTACTCAAAAACAGTGTCTCCAGGCGCGGCAGCGCGTACAGGAGCCTGATGCCGTGGGCGCTGTAGCCGGAGGAGCCGCTAAGATAAAAAGCGTTGAGGTGGGAAATGTTGGATATGATGCCCAGGGCGGGGTCCGAGAGGCTGCACATGTTCTCCAAAACTATTGACGTCCGTTGAGATGCTTCTCCCTCCCATGCTGACAGAATGGCCTGCAAGGGAATATGGAGGAAAGCAGCATGGTTTGCCTTGCACCTTCAAGCAAGCTGAAAAGAGTATATGGCACACCAAGTTGTGGCACTGGAAACAAAGCAGACACATGAATTAATGTTTTACCTCGCAAACCGGCTTGGTTTCACCATGGTCTGGTACAAGGGCTGCTACCACCTTGAGCATGCGTGTGTTTGATTCCCTCAACTGCCCCCTCACTGCTGCCAACTACCCTCTCACGCGTGCCTGCTCCACTTTCCATGAGGCGTGGCTCAGCCCATGTTTCCTCTCTCGCTTCCCTGGATGACTTCCAACGACTGCACGGACGCCTCGCATTTTGGAATGACCAAGTTCACTGCACATGGTCAAATTGTGCATCATGTACCATTGCATGGTGTCACATGAGCCCCCCAATGGTCGAGGACACTGTACTGTCATATGCTATGACACGCCATGACATGGGAAATACATAAGAAAGCTGGATACATGATGACTTGAGGATGGTAGGAGAGCAGACGGGATGGATGATTATCGGACAATCGAAAGATAAGGGAAACATATGTTGTAAAGATAGAGAGGTGGGGCAAACCCTGACACAAGTTTTCAAAGTAGAGGGAAGACTCTATGTGCCTGTAACAAGGGTGAGGGAAGAGTGGTGAGGGAGAAGGGAAGAGAAAGAGAGGGTGTGAAGGTACAGGAACACATGAATGAGGGCGGCAGGGAGAGGAGGCGGGATGGCTTGAGGATTGTGCATTTGGAGAGACAAGCCAAATGCTGATGTGCTAGAAATGCGACAAGCAAGGTGGAACACGCATCCATGCTTCAAAACGTCATGCAAGGGCATGACTTGTGTCATACCATATAAGACATGACTCCACTCTTTAGCTTCAACAACACAGCAAGGCCCTGCCGGTGCAGCCATGCTGCGACTTGCGCGCAAGACACGCCCATGTACTAGAGCAGGGCCAGGATAGGAGCCATGGCCGAGTACAGGTGGTGGAGTTGAGGGGGGTGCGCATGGTATGGTCACATGGGGTCAGAGGGTCGACGGCGAGGAGATAACACGCACATGGTTGGTTGAATTGTTGTAGGTGATGGAAGGAAGCACGGAGCGATTTTCCTCTGACCCACCAGAATGTAGAGGATATGGAAAAGTGTGTTGGACGTGTGGGCATGTTGCAGAGTGGTGGGGATTCCCCCATGTTGAGCTATACATGTTGCACTATCGCACATTGATGTGGCATTGGTCTGTAAGGAGAAATCGTCATGGCGCAAAAGTGATGGATGAACATGCATGGTGGACACCTGCAACAGGCAAGTGCCCTCTGGGCTGGGGCAGTCTGGAATAGAGTGGCAGACAACGTGTGTGAATAGGAGTGAAAACGAAGGGGAATGGGAGGGAGCACGGCTGGCAATGTCGGGCTGTGATGTCCACACACTCACGCGCATCGCAGAGTGGTAAAGCAGAAACGAAACCAGCAGTTGCACTTACAAGAGGGAATATAAGACGAGCAATCGTGAGTGAATATTTTGCTTATGGACTGCCCTTGAAGCCACGTGGGAGCTGCACGAGTCAACACGGAGAGGCAAGACGAATGCGGCAAGTGAGCTTCACATTGCACGGCTGCACCACATGCCTCCACCATGGGCCATGGTCTGACGAAGACCATGCGAAACAACCGACTCTTCAAGGGCAAAGCGTGCTTCACAAGTTATCTGCGTGCTTGCTGACGTGGCGAGAGTAAATCCTGTGTGGCATGATGCCAATCCAGTGGCAGCAGCGAGAATGAGAGCGACTAGCAGCAGCGCTGACGCCACCACACCCACTCGCGCCACCCCAGCCATGGGCATAAGCTTGGTGGGGGCTGCAGACGGATTTTAGGAGCAGGACAGATAGGAGAGGAGGGGCATGCGCAAGAGAATGGGGCAGTGAAGGCAATGCGACCAGTGCCCTTTCCTGCACAAGCCCATATATCCCTCACATTTCATTCCGATTGACCTCGTAGGTGCGCGTGAAACTTGGAGCCTTATCGGTAGTCCATGGTTCAAGGGGGGTTCCGTGCTCCGCAAATGAGGCTAAGAGTGATAGTGGTGTTGGATGGCTTGGGACGGAAAATACACTGCTGGCCGCCCAGGGTAGAGAAAGGGTGCGAGCGACAGGTGACGGTGCGGCGAGGGATGCAGCCTTTCTGGCTCTGTCGCCAGGTTCTCGCCGTTGTGTCGTCGCTGTGTCATTGCTGTGTCGCCGCTGTGTCACCATTGTGTTGCCGCTGTGTCATCGCTGTGTCGCCGCTGTGTCGTCGCTGTGTTGCCGCTGTGTCATCGCTGTGTCGCCGCTGTATCGTCGTTGTGTCGCCGCTGTGTCGTGTCGCCGCTCTCGCTGCTGAGTCGGTGTGTCGTCGCCGTGTCAGACGAAGAGTGCTTGCGACGTAAGGAGCACTGCTACGAGGATTCGTCGAGCTCGACAAATGCTGAACAGCGCGCGCATCATTTGCGCAGCTTGCAGTGCCACGTGGCCAACTCGGAGAGACGCGCAGAACGTGACAGAAAGGCACCAGTGGTCACGACGCGTGCTCCATCGCCGTCCGCAAGGAAGCGAGATGACGAGGTGGGGCTGGTGGGGCAGCTAGCGCGGCGCGAAGCAGCTGCGAGGTGAGGCGTGGAGAGAATGCGTCTTGAAGTTGACACGAGACGATTGCTTCTGCTGCTTCGCTCCCCACACTTCTGTCTTTACAGTATCTGCCTCTAGGTCCTTCGCTGCTAGAAATGTTCGTCATCACCTGCTTCACCTTAGTTAATTAGGCCACCACCCACCCACCATCTTAGTCCACAACGCTACTAGATTCGACGCTTCAACTCGCCCACCACAGCGCCGGCTACTATGGCGAGGAGTGTGTCCCTAGCCTATCTACTTTCCACGTCAAGCCGCATTCCCGCCAGCCGTTCTGTTGGATCACTGTCGTCACGCGGGCAGCACCCATGTTCCATTTGAGCAGTCAAGCGCTTCTTCTGCTTCACCCCTCCGCCGGTACACCCGTCTCCTGACAAGCTTTGCCGCTCGTGCCTTTGGGGATCACGATGTCGTGTCAACCCGCACGTGCTGGCACTCAACCCACCGGATATCAGGGCCATAGCAAGTGGTCGCTGCAGCAGTTCCACCGTCCACCTGCCAGGCTCGGGTCACAAATCGGAGCCTTGGGAACAGCCACCAAACCCGCCACGCGGCGGTCTGGTAGTAGCATCTTCGATTAACCGAGATCATTTTGAGGAGGTGTTTGAGAACCAAGTCAAGCCCGCGCTGCAAGCGGCTGACTTTGTTTGTCAGGATCTGGAGATGAGCGGCCTGGATTAGGGCTTGTTTCGAACACCGTTGAATTCGGGCATTGTAGCAACACGGTTCCTGCACGGGCGTTACATCGCGATGCAGTATTCCGTTGTGCAGTTGGGCGTGTGCACGTTCAAGTAGGACGCAACGAAGAAAGAGTTCGTCATTCACCCATGAGTTGCCTCAGGTGGGCTTTAATGTCGTTGACCCAAATTGCAGAAATTGCGTTTCAAGATTAATAATCTTGAAACCCCCCGATTGGTAATCCAGTTCCCCAAAGCGACAGCAGACACCTAATTCGTGCACCAAAACGAGGGGAAACAACCCACAATCTTGCGCCACCCCTAGCCGATTCCGCCACAGCCCCCGTCACACCATGCGTATGAGCGTAAAGAAACTTGAAACTTCCGCCCATACATTTTGGGACTTTCGAATTGCAAACTCAGCCCAGCGCCACTACGCCCTAGACTGCGAAAGCACCAGGCATAGCACACGAGAGTGTTTTTTAGGGCGTGGTACATCTCGAATCAATTGAGGTTCGAGACCTGAACTCGCAACAGAAAAACTTATCGAGCACGCTTGATCGTTGTGAAAACATTCAAACCGTCTACCACCGCATAAAAGTTCGAACTTCTCTTCGAAATGACACTTTGGGATCTGAGGTGTACCATGGCATGCACAACCAGAGTTGCACATCTCTCTCTCGGCCAGGTTGCGAGTGACGTGTCCTGCCTTCCCGCTATTTCTGGTGTTTCTCGCTGTGTCCCGCCCCCCCACCCGCGCCTAGCCCCCCCTCCCCCCCCTTTACCTTTTCCGCCCCATCCCTCCCCTTCTGTCCAATCTGATTGGCAGTGGTTTTGCTGCATCATTTTTTTGCCGCCCCGATTGGTCTATTCTGTTTCATCACAAGTTATCTTGCTGTGTATGGTGTTGCGAAGTTCGTTCGATGGCAAAGCACACTTGCCACCTCGCACCACAGCAAAAAGCCCCTGCTTGCTGCCTGACCGCACTTTTTGCCTGGTCATGATTATTAATCTTGCACGTTTTGGGCCACCGGCTTCAAGTCAAACATGGACTTACTAGTCTAGCATGCAGCACTTGCACCATCCGCCATTCCCTATCCTTGTCATCCGTCTTGTAAAGCTCATCTTACTACCAATATACTAGACAGTTAGAACATATAAGCATATAGGTAACGTATAGTAAGTGTATATAAGCTTCAATGATGTCTCATTTTCCGGCTTACCATAAGACTGATCGTCCCCTCACTCAATGACCTTACCATGTCCACTCCAACACCATTCCACGCCATGGCAAGTCAATGCCCCTTATTTTCCAACTTTGCCTCCAATGTCCTTTCCATTGTCAGCAACCACAGTCAAGTCCTTTTCTAGAAGCTCTTCATCCGCACTCATCAAGAGGCTTCTTCAGTACCCTCTGCCATATATCCACTGCATCTTTGTCACACACAGCCAGTCAGCCATCTTTCTCAGGATTTTTTCAACCCTTCAAAGCTTGTTTACCCCCATGTCTCACCGGAACTCTTTTTCACCGTTCCTCTCCAGATTCAATTTCCCGGTGTTTCCGCGGTGAGAGGTCCCTAGGTTTGAGGGCCTTCCGGGCATTCATTCCAGTTCCAACCAGCCTCTCTCAAGTTTCTTTCCGCCAACGGCCTTGAATTCAACACGTGGGTGCGAGAGGGTGAGTGGTGGCTATGCGTGGGTGATGGGTGATAGTTGAGAGGCGAGGAGAAATGAATAGGTGGTGAGAAGTGATGGGGGTCAATGACAATGATGCTGGGCAATGGGGTGAGCAATGGGGATGGGTATTGGGATGGCCATGGGAATGGGTGCAACACGGTGGGTGAAGGGGCGTTGGTTGATGGTGGTGTGTGATGGATGTTGAGCGATGGATAATAGTCATGATGGTGAGCACATGGCTTTAAAATGAAGTCATGTTATGGGCCCTATGCATAATATATTAAGGCCACAATCAATGCCATAAAGAATGTGTTTTCATGCACTCATGTGTGTGCATGCGTGCGTGTATGGGTGAGTGCGTGCGGGCGGGCAGGCGGGGTGGGGTTGGGGGTTGGGGTGGGGGTAGGAGGGTGGACTTTTGGGCGGGTGGGCGGGGGGGCGGGGTGGGATGGGGGTGGGGGTGGGTGGGGATGGGGGGATGGGTGGGTGTGTGGGTAAGTTGGTTGGGGGGTTGAGGGGGTGGGTGGTGGGTATGGGTGGGGGGGGGGGGGGGAGGAGTGGGGGAAGTGGGGGGGTGCGTGGTGTGAATGGGTAGTTGGGTGGGTGGTGGGTGCGTGGGCATGCAGGTGTAGGGGGTTGGGGGATGGGTATGGGTGTATGTGTGTGTGTATGTATCGGTGTGTGTGTGTCCTTGTGTGTGTGTGTGTGTGTCCTTGTGTGTGTGTCTGTGTGTGCGTGCCTCTGTGTGTGTGCGAGCATGCGCACTTGCGCGTGCGTTTATGTCGATGTTTGCATTTGTGTCGGTGTGTGTGTGTGTGTGTGTGTGTGTGTGTGTGTGTGTGTGTGTGTGTGTGTGTGTGTGTGTGTGTGTGTGTGTGTGTGTGTGTGTGTGTGTGTGTGTGTGTGTGTGTGTGTGTATGTGTATGTGTGTGTGTATGTGTGTATGTGTGTGTATGTGTATATGTGTGTATGTGTGTGTGTATGTGTATGTGTGTGTGTATGTGTATGTGTGTGTGTGTGTGTGTGTGTGTGTTCATGTCTGTGTGAGAGCATGCATGCGTGAGCATATATGTGAGTGCGGGGTTTGGGGGGGTGGAGGGGGCTAAAGGGGACAAGCTGTGAGGCGGCTAAAGGGGACAAGCACTCCTGAGCCCTCTCCTTGCTCTATACAAGCCCTCTCCTGCTTCTCCTCCCTGTTTAGTTTTCATTTCTTCCTTCGCATACATGCTGTGAGGCAGCTCACGCCAGCGGACTGCGGCCACCATCGCTCGCGGCGCCGTCTTTGCCCGCGCGTTAGGGGATGGCAAGACACTGCAACCCTGTTTTCCCTTCAACAAAGACATACAAGCCGACCTTCTAGGCGGTTTCAAGGGATCCGTTAAGCATGCAGGTACCCACGCTAGAAGCGCAGGCAGGGCGACTGGGCCCGCGGACCAGCATTACGCCAGCCGTCGATCTCCCGCTACCTCGCTGCGCAGAGATCCTCCAGCAGACAGTACACGGCGCGCTCTGTTAGAATTAAGGACAGAGTCTAGGTGAACTTAGGAGCTAGAATTACTCAAATATAAATCCGAAATTCTGAACAGAAAAGTCGTCTCCACAAGAAACGTCGTCGACAAAAAACTAGCTGTTGGAATGTCGCGAAACTTGGATATCTTGTAGCTCGTAATCTCAGCTACAGTTCCCAATTCGAATCACATCGATTAGTTGAGCATTCGCGACGCTATGTCTTTCGACGCACGGAGGGGTATGCTGTAGGAGAAGAGCTTAACTCGATCTCAAAAGTTCAATCAAGGTTCAAGAATCTCACAAGGAATTACAGGAGCAAGAGAAAGGTTGGGATAGAAAGAGAGGGATGAGAGGGAAGGTCCCAAGAGAGTCCTCAACCAAAAAGACCCTATAAGCACAAAGTTCCCTATAAGACCCTATAGCTATAGGAACCTCAACTTTGACCTTTGTCCCTTCCCAACCAATCCAACCAAATTGGCCACACTTGTCAACCTAGCTTGGTTCTTCCCAACCAATTTGCAGCTGCTACAGTAGAGTGACGAATTTTCCCAACCCCAAAGGTCCCAACTCCATATAGAATCACCCCACAACTTCACTTTGTAACCGCCGCAATTGTAACGCAAGCTCATGAACTTAGAATCTTCATAGCTTTCGCGTTCTTGCTCCGATTGAAGCGATTCTCATTGCGACGGAAAGATCTTCTCAAGATCTATCATCACAAATACCTGCTCAAACAAAAATAACACATAATACATTCCCAAACTCCAGAACACACCACACACAAATTCTTTCACACACAGTCAAACCATACATGCGGATTGAAACAAGGGATGGGAGGCAGACAGAATGTGATAGCATATGATGACATTACACAACAATCTCCCCCTCTAGCTGCCAACCATCATCCACCATACCAACATCTCAAGCATGCATACTCAATGCACACTCATCCCAGCAAGCTTCATGCCCTTCCAATGATCCGCCTCCGCCAGACACTTAGTGAAAATATATGCTGCCTGCTAATGGGTCTTCACAATCTCCAGCTGCACCTCCTGTCAAGGAGTCTCCTCACCCAATGCCACTTAGGCCTTATGTGTTTTGTCAGCCCATGCAGACAAGCATTCTTGGCCAGCTTCACTGCAGACTCATTGTCACATAACACAACTGTCGACTCCTCTTGACCAACTCCCAACTCCTCCAACAAGCGCCTCAGCCACACCACTTCCTTGGCATCATGGTGTAAGGCCATGTACTCAGTCTCACATGAGGACAATCCCACCTCATTCTGCTTCTTGCTGTGCCAGCTCACAGCACCACCTCCCAGCAAGCACACATAACCCCCAATGCTGGTGCCATCTGCTTTCACTGAGTAGAAGCTAGCGTCAGTATAGCAACTCAAGAGCATCTCACCACTCTTTACACCTGCAGCACCTCTCTGCAACTGCTGCCTCACTCCACTGTACTCCAATCCCACTGATGCCGTAGCACTCACATAGCGGACCAACCTCTTGGCCGCTTCCAGCTGCTCATGACTAGGGTGTGAGACCATGTAGCCAGCCGTGATGTAGCAAATGCAATGTTAGGCCGTGTATGATTTGCAGCATAGTTCAGCGACCCAACCATCGAATGAAACAGCTTCCTGTCACTCTCACCCACTACCTCCTCATCAGCACATGGCTCCACAGTAAACCCCGAAGGTAGTGGTGTTGCTGGCTTTCCCCCATCTTGCAGCCCATACTTCACAGCCTGCCCCTCACAGTACTTCCTCTGGTGCAACCTCAGCACACCCTTCTCTACATCTCTCTCACATGCATCCCTAGGTAGTACTTCTCCTCACCCATCTTGGAGCACTTGAACTGCATCTCCAGCATCTGCTCTGCGCTGTCCAGCAAATCAATTGATGCATAAAAGATAAGGATATCATCCACATACACCAAGAGCATGAGGATTTCATCTTTCTCCTATAGCAAGAACAGGCTGGGGTCACACTCACTCTTCTTGAAACCCCCAGCCAGCAACGCCTCCTCCAACTTGTGATACCATGCACGAGGCGCCTGCTTAAGGCCATAGATGGTCTTCTTCAGCCTGCAGACCCTGCCGCTCCCATCATCCAGCCCCTCTGGCTGCTTCATGTACACCTCCTCCAGAATGATCCCATTCAGAAAGGCAGTCACAATGTCCATCTGCCGTATCTTCCATCCCAGGAGTGCAGCTATCGCCAACAGCACCCTTAGTGTTGTTCCCTTCCCCACAGAAGCAAACACCTCATCATAGTCCTTCCCCTTTGTCTGCTGAAACCCCCTTGCCACAAGCCTAGACTTGTAGCGGGTCAGCTCCCCTTCAGATCCATACTTGTGCCTTTAGATCATCTTGGAAGTTATTGCCTTCTTCCCAGGAGGCAAGTCACACAGGTCCCATGTCTCGTTCTCAATCAAGGACCCGAACTCCTCATCCTCACTCGCCTTCCACTTCTACCCATTTGGTCCATTCAAGGCCTCTTCTCGAGTCTTGGGCTCAGTGATTGGTGCCCAGTAGCTGTGAGCAATCTCATCTTCCTCAATCTGCTCAACCATACTCCCAGCCTGCACCACATTCGGCTTGCCTCTTCCCCCATAGGTCAGCCTCACCGGAGGGCGCACATCCCTCCTAGGTCGCTCAGGCGGGTGTAGAACTCGAGGTGGAGACTCATGCTGCTGCGGCTGCTCCACCTCAGCTGCTCCCCCTTCCTCACTCACCCCAGACATCTCCTCCTCAGACACTGCAACCTCCACCTGTCTTGAAGGCCGCTGCACCTCATCTGCCTTGACAATGAGAGGTGTAGATGGAAGCTTCTTTTGCTGCTGCTTCCATTCCTTGTAGTACAGAGACTCAAAATACTTCACATCCCTTGACACAGTCAGCTTTTGGGTGGTCAAGTCCAACAGCAGCCACCCCTTGTGATCCTTTGCAATTCCCAAGTGCACACCCCATCTTCCTGAAGCCTCCAACTTCCCCCTTTTCTCCTTGGGCACATGAAACACCACCATGCACCCAAATGCCCTCAGCATGTTCATAGCTGGAGCACTCCCATACCACTTGGTATATGGGATCCACTCCTTATCCCCAACTGTAGCCAGCACCCTGTTCTTCACAAGGGCGACCTGCCTCAGTGCAGACACCCAAAACGGATCAGGTAGCCCTGCACGCCCAATGAGAGTGCGTGTCCCCTCCTGCAGGGTCCTGTTGAACCTCTCAGCCACATCATTCTACTGCGGGTTGTAGGGCACTGTCAGTGGATGCTGGATCCCCTTCCTCTTCAACTCCCCCTCAAAATCAGCTCCAATGAACTCCCCACCATTGTCACTGCGGATCACCTTCATCTTGTGTCCACATTCCCTCTGAGCTCTAGGCATCCACTTCTTAAGAACAGTTGCTGCCAACTCCCCCTTGCTCTTCAAAGGGTAAACCCACACTGCTCGAGTGTGGTCATCCACAATTGTCAAGAAATAGCGGTTGCTTGAGAGGGAAGGGGCTCTTGTGGGCCCCACCACATCCATGTGCACAAGTGCAAGTGGGGTCTTAGCTGGTCCTGTAGTGCTGTTGAAGAGGAACTTGGAGAATTTGGTCTCCAAGCATATAGGGCAGCTCCCAATCTCCTTCACTCCCCCTTTGACCTCCAATCCTTTCAGGCTCCCATCCTTCACCAACTTCTGCAGCATAGGGAAGTTCACATGACACAGCCTCTCATGCCATGTCTCCCAATCGGCCTCACCACTCCTAGATGAAGCCTTGGCCCATGTCGCACTCGCATCCACACCAGCGAGCACCTCGCCATGTGTCTGCTATAGCTGCACTCTCTTAACTGCTTCCAGGACCCCATCGGTTGGTGCAGTTGCATCTCCTCCTTCAGTTGCCTTTGCCGCTGCTGCCGTTGCTGCTGTTGGAGTCTTCCCATTCCACAGGATGATGGGCAGCTGCCACAGGTCCTTGATGCAACGGTCTCCTCTTCCAGACTCCACAGCACCTTCTTCCCAAGCTTTGCACGGCAGCTGGTTGGTCCAAAGGTCACTTCGGCCTTGCTCTTCTGCAGTCGCCGCACAGAGAGGAGGCTAGCACACAAACCTTTAACCAGCAGAACATTCCCAAGCCCCACAAGCTCCCCATTAGCTCCCTTAACCTTGGCATTCCTAACACCAATCACAGGGAGCAAAGCACCTGACGCTGCTGCCACATACTTAATCTTCCCAGGGGGTTTTACCTCATCAAGCAAATCTGCCCGCGAGGTCATTTGACTGGTGCAACCTGAATCAATCACCCAGTGCGTGAGAGGGTGCATCACAACCTTTCCCACAGATCCCACATCACCCTCATGCCCATGCACATCCTCCACCATGAGAAACATCCCAGGATAGGCATTACCTTGTGCACCTGAGCCTTGCACAGCGCCACCTTGTGCGCGTTCACCACTGGGTGGCTTCATGCCTGGAGGTGCCCATCCCTCCGGCCTGCTGAAGCACTTGAACCAAGGATGCCCGACCTCTTGCAGTACCAGCAGGTGCCCTCCATTCTGGTACTCCCCCTGCCACCAAAGCTCCCATGCCCCTCATTATAGTCATCTCGGCCTCTACCTCTGCCAAAGCTCCTCCCACGGCCTCGGCCTCTCCAACCCCCTCTTCCTCTGCCGCGACCTGCAGCTCCATACCCCTCAGCAGTCTTAGTGGAAGCACCACCTCCCACATGGCGTTTGCGGAAGTCCTCCTGCAGAATCTGCTACCTTAGCCACTCAGGTGTCCATTGATCTTGTTGAGAGTTGAGGGTGGGGATGAGGTTGTCCCAAGAGTTGTCCAACACCGAGATGATCTTGGTGCACTGCTGCAGCTGAGATACACTGCTGCCCGCTGCTGCCATCCTTGCATAGGTGTCCTTGATCTTGCCAAGGGCCGGCTTCACATTGTCCCCTGGTCGCACGGAGATTGCAGCAAGTTCCTTCTCGAGCACGATCACCATCGGGAGATGTGCTCGAACATCTCCTTGTTGACCGATTGAAGTGTGAGGTCGAAAAGCACCGCGCTTTTCTCAATCCATCGTTCGCGTGCTTCGCCTTCCTCCAGCATCTTCTCCTCCCCAACAGCAATCTTCAGTAGCTTGTAGTGTTTGAAGGCACTCCTCATCCGCCCGCTCCATTCCTCATAGTTGGAGCCATCCAAAGCTTCAACTTTGGATGGTGGCGGCTCACTTGTCTTCTCAGGTACAGCTCCTCTTCCATTAGCATCTCCTCCTCTCTCATTCATCTCCTCCTTGAGAAATGATGATATCAGCTCCCCTTTGCTCTCCACATTCAGCTCCCTCGATATTTTCACAAGTGCCGACGTCCACGAAATTTCGGCAGAGTTTCCCCTTAGCGGAAGTCACATCCAACATTTAGAACACCACTTAGGCACACCCACAGGCCATGGTGGGTCTAGAATGGTCTTCACACTTCTGTAGACTCTTCTCAATGTCCTTAATATGGCTCTGATACCACTTGTTAGAATTAAGAACGGGGTTTAGGTGAACTTAGGAGCTAGAATTACTCAAAATATAAATCCGAAATTCTGAATAGAAAAGTCGTCTCCACAAGAAACGTCGTCAACAAAAGATTAGTTGTTGGAATGTCACAAAACTTGGATATGTTGTAGCTCGTAATCTCAGCTACGGTTCCCAATTCGAATCACATCGATTAGTTGAGCATTCACGGCGCTATGTCTTTCGACGCACGGAGGGGTATGCTGTAGGAGAAGAGCTTAACTCGATCTCAAAAGTTCAATCAAGGTTCAAGAATCTCACAAGGAATTGCAGGAGCAAGAGAAAGGTTGGAATAGAAAGAGAGGGATGAGAGGAAAGGTCCCAAGAGAGTCCTCAACCAAAGAAACCCTATAAGCACAAAGTTCCCTCCCTACAGGAACCTCAACTTTGACCTTTGTCCCTTCCCAACCAATCCAACCAAATTGGCCACACTTGTTAACCTAGCTTGGTTGTTCCCAACCAATTTGCAGCTGCTACAGTAGAGTGACGAATTTTTCCAACCCCAAAGGTCTCAACTCCATATAGAGTCACCCCACAACTTCACTTTGTAACCACCGCAATTGTAAAGCAAGCTCATGAACTTTGAATCTTCATAGCTTTCGCGCTCTTGCTCCGATTGAAGCGATTCTCATTGCGACGGAAAGATCTTCTCAATATCTATCATCACAAATACCTGCTCAAACAAAAAATAACACAGAACACATTCCCAAACTCCAGAACACACCACACACAAATTCTTTCACACACAGTCAGACTATACATGCGGATTGAAACAAGGGATGGGAGGCAGATAGAATGTGATAGCATATGATGACATCACACAACACGCTTCAGCTCTCGGAACACTGACACAGCGCCGTCGGTTACTTCTACAGCTTGCACCCCTTCCAGCTAGCCCTCCAGATCTCCCAGGATGACGGCGGGCCCCACCGGCAACGGTATTCCCTGAGCGAGCCCGGGCCATGCGGCGGTCAGCGCCGCCCTCGCCGCCGCCGTCTGCATCGCGCATGCAACCGACTGCCTTCGACAGCAGCCCTTCCTGGTCGGAGCAGCCAAGGGCGTACCCCGATACCTCCACCACCATCCTCAGGTGCGCGAGGCAGTCCCTCGCCGAGTCCAGATGCTGCATCGCGTCCTCTGCCGCTGCCCAGACCGTCGCCTCCGTCGCTGGCTGCCTGCCCATCGCGTGACCCGGGGGGAACTCCCCTGTCCGCTGATGCTTGCGCTCGTGACCGCCAGCCGTCAGGCCCGATTTGTCCTTTGACACACCGCTCTCCCCCTGCCCGCCAGTCCCCCCCCCTTCACCCTGCCCCACCTCCTGAGGGGGCAGAGCGTGCCGTGCTGGATGCGGTTCTGTCGCCGCAAGCGGCTGAGCATGGGGCGGAGGCAGCAGCAGTGGGGGCGGTGGGATTGCCGACGACGGCGCCGGCGTCTGCATCACTGGCGGAGTCCCCCCCGGCCCTGGGACCCAGGGAGGCTCCACATGATACAGAATCCCAGGGGCAGGGGCCCCTACAGCGGCCAGGGGGGGCAAGCTGCGCCGGCGTTGCCACCGCCGCTGGTGGAAGAGCCGCGGGAGCCGCCGGCACTGGAGCTGGGGCAGCCGGCACTGCCAATGCCCGCATCACCGCAAGCACGCGGGCAAGCACCTGAGCGAGTACTTCGTCGAGGCTCGGGGAGCGGGCGGATGCGCTCCCCCGCTGCGCCTAAGGGCCACGCCACCGGGAACGTGACAGCCTTCGCGACCCGCGTTGGTGAGCATCTCGCATCGGTAGGCGGCGGGGCGGGCTCCGCCATTCGGGCATACGCAAGTGGTAGCGCGGCTCCGGGGACTGCGTGGGCCAGGGATCCCTTGCTCGCCGACCGTACCCCGGCTGCGGGGATCGTCCGCGCCCATACGACTGAGACGACGCCATCGCGGGGTGGCGTTCGATGGTGGACCCCGCAGGGGCGATCTCGGCGGGCGCCGATGGCTAGCGCCATGTCGACGCCTGGAGACCGCGGACGAGGACAACGAGGAGCGGGGAGGAGTGTAGCTCGTGGAGGCATAGGCGGCACATTCGTCCAGGCTCTACGCGGCAGATTGGCTGACGCGGCTGTTAATTCGGGGGTAGAGGCCAGGCAGGAGAACCCTAGCGGGGTGGAGATTAGACTAAGGGAGGTGGCAGCTAGAGGAGAAAGCGCCGCCGCTAGGAATGGCGAGGAGGGATTGGTTGACTCCAGATATACCCCTTCTTCTGAGGGGGACTCCGAGTATGTGACTGGGGATGACAGTGCTACAGAAAGGGGGGGGCGATGCTGGGTGGGGCCCGAGCCACCCCGAACTAGAGAAATGCAGAATCCGAGGACTTCCCGAACCCGAATCCTCAATTTCTCTCGCCCGAGGCGCTGGCGGTTCGGGAGGATCTTTTCGCCCAGGTGTCCAGCTGGGATATCGCTCCCCTTCGTGACAGTCGCCAACCCCCGCTCGCCCGCCACCCACCCCATCACATCCGGGACCAATTCGCTAGCTGCGTGCTGACCCCGCTCCTCTGATTGGCCAAGGACCCAGACTCGGTGCCAGCCTGGCGACTACTGATATTCCTTGCCCGCCTTACCCTCCGCGTTGGCACAACCCGCAAGCCTTATTGGCCCTCCGTGGAGCGCCAATTGGACTCATTCCGCCGGGGTTCTTGGACAGATCTTTACATCGAAGCTATTGACGCCATCACTCTCCCTCCACCCCAGCGCCACATGCCTGACAGGACTGGGATTCTGCCCCATGCCACGTGCTTAGCTAAGCACGGGAACCTTGGAAAAGCCCTTCAAACGCGGGAAGCCACCCCGGTCAGCCCCTCCACCGTCGACACGCTTTCTGCACTCCATCCCCGCCACCCACCTGCCTCACTTGACATTCCAGAGTGGGTCCACTCACACACCCTCGAGCGTAAGCCCACTATCTCCGCGAAGTCCTTTCACCGCATCATCAGCCAGCTACCTAATGGCGTAGAAACTGGCCCCTCGGGGACGTCCTTCGAAATCCTGTGGGATGCGGTGCTTCACACCTCTGACATCTGTGGCCACCTCCTGGCCCTCACAAACGCGGCCCTCGCTGGTGCCCTTTGCCCCGAGGCCTCCGCGCTGCTCACCTCCACGCGCCTCCTTGCCTTCATGAAGCCAGGCAGCGGCACGCGGCCTATAGCTGTCGGCGAGTGCCTCCACCGTCTGATCGCCAAAGCCGCGCTCCACCTCCCTGCGTGGCCTGCCCAACTCCACTTCACACCCATTCAGTTCAGGGTCGCCATCCCTGGTGGCACGGAGGTGATAGCCCACATCACCCGCGCCTATCTCAACATCAACATGGGCCACATCACCCTTCAGATAGACGTCTCGAACGCGTGCAATGCGATTGAATGCGCTGCCGTCTTCACGGGGCTCCGGGGAACGCCCTTGGAGTTCCTAGTCCCATTCATGTGGCTCTCGTATGGTGGCCCATCCGCCCTCCATGTCGACCACGGTTTCGTCTCCCCCCCCCCTTGCCAGCGCCCGCGGGGTCCACCAAAGGGACCCTATGGGTCCCGTTCTGTTTGCGGCGGGGCTGCACCGCGCGCTCAAGGAAACTGCCGCCGCCTTCCCAGAGGTACTCGTCCTCGCCTATGCAGACGATGTCTCGCTCCTGGGTCCGCCAGTGGCGTGCTCCGCTGCCTTCGCCCACCTCACCGCCGCCATCGGTGGCTGCGGTCTCCGTCACAACCCAAAGAAGTGTGAAGCCTGGGGCCCACAGGGCGTGCCGCCCGAGACGCTGCCGCCTAGCATTTCCGCCAGCGCCACGTGCCTGTGCGTCCTCGGCAGTCCCGTGGGGCTGGTGGACGCCTGCGCCGCTGCCATCCGCGACCGCCTCAACAACGCCGCCGCCCCACTGCAGCTGATCGCGGAGCTGGATCCCCAGATCGCCCTCCTGCTTCTCACACGCTGCCTCGCCCGCCGCGCCAGCTACTTGCTCCGCTCGACCCCCCCCCGAGTGCCTCCCCCAGGCTGAGTGGGATGCCTGGGGCGAGCAGCTCTTCCATGTGGCGCTGGATGCCTGCCGTTTGCAGCTCCCCCGCGCCAGACCCGAGAAGCGGCGGGTATGGGCGCAAGCCTCCCTCCCGACCACCCTCGGTGGCCTTGGGATCTGCAACCCCACTGCTGAAGCAGGAGCGGCATACCTCACCTCCACGGCGGCAACTGCGTATTTGCTCAGTGGCCTCCTTCCGACCCTTCCCGCTACACTGGACCAGCTCTTGCCCCTCTTCGACCCCGACCCTGCCGCTCCAGCCTCACTGCCATGCCGGCTAGCTGCGCTGGAAGCTGCCCTCCCACAGGCCGCTGCAGAGCTGTTTTGGGAAGAGCGGGCTTCCCCCGACCCCCCTAAGCTGCAGCGGGCTTTGGCTCTGCAGGTCCAGGCCGAGTGCTTCACCACGCTCCTGCAGGAGGCCAGCCAGCTGCCCTTGAACCCGCTCCAGGGGCACACCCAGCGCCTCCTCTCCCTCATGGGGCCGGGAGCAGGGGATTGGCTCCATGCCCTCTCCCTCTCCTCCTCCCTTCGCCTCTCCCCTGGCTACTTCTCCACCGCCGTGACACGGGCTCAGGACACGGGCACGCACCGGCACGCACCATGCCCTCCATGACGAGCGCACAAGGATCACCTCGAAGTTGGCTTCATCACCCGCACCGAGACCAACCTCTTCACCCGCGTCGCGAACCTTCAGACGGATGTCGCCATCCGCCACCCCGACATGGGGGCGGTTTGGATCTGCAACGCGACCGTGACTGACCCCCTCTTGAAAGAGGACAAGCATGCCCGCCGGGGTACTGGGTGGGCGGTCCGAATCGCTGCCCGCGGGAAGGAGGGCAAGTACCGCCCACCAGCCCGCCCCGAGTGGGTCGGATTCTATGCATTGGCTGCCAAGACCTACAGACTCACCTCCCCGGGGGTCTTCCGCACTCTCTGCGCATGTGCCGAGCTGGCGGCGAAACGCCGGTACGAGGCTGCACCTACCATGCCTGTACCATGCCCCCTACTTAATACAAGGACATATTGATGAGGGGGAGGGAAGCCTTACATAGGTACTCGTAAGAATGAGTCAAGCCTGAAGGGTAGGAGAGTTAGGAGAATTATCATATCAGCTCAAGACACCAAGGATCTCTGTTCAAGTGGGTTGGACAAGAAGCCATAACTCCCAACGTGGTTGAATATCCGTGCAACTTACCGTGTGGGGCGATTTGGCCATCAACCAGTTCAGTGCAATCGGCCAACATGCTGTTCTTGGTGGTTGAGTGAGTATCTTGACTTGAACGAAGTGGTTGGACCATTTCAATAGAAATATGTGTCGTAACCTTTATTAGCATGTTTTCCATTCTGCATCCAAAGCACTAGAGCTGAGTACCAGGTGTTACCTGGCAGCAATACTGTTGAGTGCTCGCAATTAGTTATTTTCTGGGGATCTGCAGGGTGTTGGGGGGATTATATGAGCTGGGCAGAAGTTAAGTGATTTACTCTCGTCTGCACATTCCTGCAGGAATCTCCTACCTGTCCCAGGAGCAAAAAGAAGCTGCGCGGATTCCTCCACCATCAGCTGCACGTACAAATGCATGCTCAGATGCGCGCAAAGCACGCGGTGCGGAGCTGGCACAGGCCACCAACACGTGTCAGGCCAACATAAACGGCAGCAGTGACAGCGGCTATCCTATTCCGGTGCTCCATTTGTCATTGATAGCCTATCACATGTTGACACGTGGCTTTCCTGCGTGAGAGCAGCACAGGGTCCATCTCAGGCAATGGAGCTGGCAGGTGAAGGAGAGGGGGATGGTGGGGAGGTGATGGGTGTCAAAATGGAATCAGGGAACTGTCGGAAACGAAGAGGGCTGCTTAGAGGGATCGATTGCTTGCAGCATCAGCGGGGGTCTGTCCCCTGCAGTAGCAGCAGTGGTTGGCGACAGGCCTTGGCTTGCTCTTTCACTGCAGGACGCCCACCGCCGCCATGCTGCCATTTCAGTGTATGCCATGCTTTCCATGCGTTTAGAGCATAAGCCCAAGCCCACGCTGCACGGGTCCTGCCATATGGCATTCAGATGCTACACTATATGAGAGTAAAAGAAGGATGCAGAATTGTGAGGATCCTCAAATCTCTGAAAAGTCTCCTGCATTCTTACAAGCGTCCCATCTTCTCCAAACGCCCACATCGTTGGTTCTTAGGCCATTTGTTTCAAGCACCCATACCTTGCATCACATGCGGCACTGAAGGGCGCAAAGAGTAGAGTCCAAGTTGTCTTGTGCGCCTCAAAGGTGGAGGCTGAGCAGCTGCAGGTAAGAAGGGGAGCAGGGGCAGGGAGATGTGATCGAAAGTGCATGGAAAGGGGGGAGGGGGGAGGGGGGGGTGGGGTGCAAAGGGGAGAGGTGATAGGCCTTGAGCCATTTGACCACCCATCCATCTGTGCCCTCGTGCCAATTCCCCTGTCCCTTGGATCCGGTTGGTGCTTCCAGAACTGCTCCACTGAGATCTGGATCGTTGTTTGCATAACTGCTCTTTTTATGCCCTTGTAAGTTGAATGATTGGGTTTCTCCATGTTCCTTCAACCTGTTGTTCCATCCATTTTGTCCTATCCCAAGTTCCCCGCTGTTTTGCACTGCTGCACTTGCAGAAGCAGCTTCAGGAAGCAGGAGTCATTGTGCCCAAGGTTGTGGGGCTGAGGTGAGTGCTGGATGTTGTGGCTCTTGCGTGCCAGGACAAGCCACTTGTTGCACACCGCAGCTTCCTGGGTGCGTGCTCTTTGAATGATTCGTTTCAGTGCATGTTGGTGGGCTTTAGAGTAAGGTACACACCAGCTTCCATAACAAGTGGTTTTCTTTCTAGTGGTCCTTTGAATTGTGAACAAGGTGCCATGATACCTTGTCACAAGCATGAGGCGAGTATGAGATCTTACGCTGTGATTGACTATCGTCCGCCTGCTTTATCATTGCCCCAGACCCAACAGTTCAGACTCAACAGTTCTTGCTGGCTCATTCCCTCCTGCCCTCTCCCCTGCACCATCCCCCCACAAAACATTACCTAGACCTATGTCACATTTTGCATAAGTTCATGGGCTGCCTGCCGCCTACCCTGTCACTCTTCGCACGCAAGGTTCGCCGCCTCTTCCCCCTTGTGTGCGACACCGAGTGCCTCGCTGCACCCGCCTATCTGCTCAAGGTGAGATTCAGGAGTCAGTTGCAGAATTCCTGGGCCTTCGTCACAATGAGGGGCTAGGCTTGCTGCAGCCTGTGGCCCTATGCTTTTGCTGTGCTCCAAGCCTTCACTCTGTCCCACCCACCATGCGCTTCACCTTGTTGAAGCTATGAGGTGGACCTCATCTTACAGTATCTCCCCTAGCCCCTAAATCCCTGCACTCTTGTCTGCTTTAGCTTTCCCTTGTTCCTTATGTGTCTTGTAATCTTTCTCTTGAGCTGAAGCCCATGCCTTCTTTCCACTGGCCCCAAATCCATCTCTTTTTTTCTTTTGCCTTGTCCCTGTAGAATGTGGACAGCGTCAAGGGGATTGCCCTGGCGAATCTCTTCAACGCATTGATGAAACGCTCGTTTGTGGATGCGGTACACATGCAAGTGTGCTTCGGCTGTGAAGCTTCCAGGTGAAAGGGGGAGAGGGATAGGGAGAGGGAGGGAGAAGGGAGGGGGGAGGGGGAGAGGGATAGGAAGAGGGAGGGGGATAGGAGGGGAAGGTGGAGAGGGAGGGAGTTCACAGATCTTGACGCCCTCTGACAGCCGCTAAGCCCACGGACGCCTGGCAAATGCAGAAGGCTGGAATGGCATCAAAGCGCGCACGTGAATCAACTGTAATGTTAGTTTCTAGGCGAGCACGTTGGCAATGTAGTTGGAGGGCGAATCAGTGACCCTTGGACGTTATACTGCTTATTTTTCTGTTGAATACTTTTTGTGTGTTGGGTGTTCAAGTGTAATCCCAGAATGGTTGTGTGATGGCATTGTTGGTAGATACGTACACGTGGCATTTCCAACCCTTCAGCGTGTATTATTGTGCTTTATATTTCCAGCACTTTCCCATGCGTGTCCCGCTTTTTCTGGCAGTCAGATATTCCTTATCCAACAGCCATGAGCTGAGCCACGAGGCAACATACGATGCCTTAATGACGGGAACAGTTTTTGCACATGCCTGTCTTTGCCTTGGCCTGCCTCCCCACCGCCTTTCTGAGCTGACGCCATCAGCTCCTAGGAAGGAGGGGAAAAAGTGGGAGAAAGGCACCGAGATGGGGTTGAAGGAATCGGGGAAGGGCAACAGGGGCGACAAAAGCAATGGTGACAGCAATGTCAGCCTAGGGAGAAGTGGCATTGGTTGGGAAGGTAGTAGCATCGGAGAAAGTCTGGCAACCAGCAGCAAAGGAGGCAGCATAGGAGCTGCACGGGCCACATCAGTGTCAGCAGCAATAGCATCGGTGGCTGGGGTGTCAAACATCATTTGTTTGAGAGGACATGTGCCCAAGGAGATCTATCTGGAACTCACCACGGGGCGGGCTGCCCGCTATAACGCTCTTCCGTTCCACATCGGAAACAGCCGAGCGAATGTGGATAGTTCCAATGTACTCTTCCTTTGGGGCGTTTTGCGCTCTCTCTCCTCAAAACGCCTCAGTTCCTTGATCTGCGATGTTTTGTCCCGCGAGGCACCTCTGAGGGTCGAATCTATTGATGATGGTGCTGCCTTTATAATGTTCGGGAGGGGGAAGGAGAAGGATGTGGCAAACGTGGGGGTTTCTGTGGAAGCCTTGAGATGAGCACTCTGTGAGGATGTTGTTGAGACTACTGCAGCTGCTGATAGCCTGCCGCCCAGAAATCCCCAGCAGGCAAGTAGCCTGCCACCCAGAAATTCCCAACAGGCAAGCCAGCTGCTACACAATCGTCGGCAGCCAAGTAGGCTGCCACCCAGATTTTGCCAGCAGGCAAGCAGGCTGCCACCCTGAAATCCCCAACAGGCAAGCAGGCCACCGCCTAGAAATCCCAAGCAGGCAAGCAGGCTGCCGCCCAGAAATCCCAAGCAGGCAAGCAGGCTGCCGCCCAGAAATCCCCAGCAGGCAAGCAGGCTGCCGCCCATAAATCCCCAGCAAGCAAGCAGGCTGCCACCTAGAAATCCCCATTAGGCAAGCAGGCTGCCGCCGAGAAATCCCCATAAGGCAAGCAGACTGCCGCCTAGAAATCCCCAACAGGCAAGCAGGCTGCCGCCCAGAAATCCCCAGCATGCAAGCAAACTGCCGCCCCGAAATCTCCAGCAGGCAAAAAGGCTGCCGCCATGAAATCCCCAGCAGGCAAGCAGGCAGCCGCCCAGAAATCCTCAGCAGGCAAAAAGGCTGCTGCCATGAAATCCCCTGCAGTCAATCAAGCTGCCGCCCATAAATCCTCAACGGGCAAACAGCCAACCTAATGACAGAATAGTGCTGGAAGCAAGGAAGGGGAAGGAAGCGGTGGCGGATGCCAACAAGAGAACCGAAGAAGGGGTTGGCAAGTCAAGGGAGGCAACAAAGGGCAACTATGGTTTTTTCTAGGGTTCTTTCAAGGATTTTGGTCTGTACAACATAGCGCATGAAAAGATGGACTAGGAAGGGGGGGGGGGGGGAGATATAAATGCCAAGTACTGTCCCCTCTAAGAGCTGATCTAGCTAGGCTATAGCTACACCCCTTAGACATATTGAAATCCCCCATATATAACACCCTATGGTGGATATAAAAATTCACTAAAAAAATGAGTGGGTGTTACCAGTGGCCCTTAAAAATATAACGCCCATGTGTTATGTAAAATGCAAAACGAATTTGAGTGTTCCAGGCCCTATTTTCCCATAAAGGTACGGAGCGGCTATTAACGAGGCATGAAAAAATGATTTTGCCATCTCCCCCATTATCTCGTAACCCCCTGGCCTAACGGTTTCAATTCCCCCTTCACCCACGATTTCGATTCCCCCTTCCCCTGACAGTTTCGAATCCCCCTTCCCCCCACAATTTTGATCCCCCCTTTCCCCACAATTCGATTCCTCCTTCCCCGCAATTCGATTCCCAACAATTTGATTCCCCCTTTTGACTTGGGAGGTAAAGATCCTCTCGACCTTGCTAGGGATTCGATTCCACGCAGCGACTTGTCGATGTTTCTGCTTTCTTTTCCGGTGCTAATAGTTGTTGACCCGCGATTTCATCTTGCTCGGTTGTTACAGCTGAGCGGGCCTTGTAATAAAGGAACAAATACAGTTTTAAAATGAATAAAACGAGGAGGGTGTTATGTCAAATTCAATGTCAGAAAAATGGGTGCTCTAAAAAATGCACCGTATCATATGCTCCCCCCCATATTAACCACCCATGGAGTGACTATTTCGACGGGTGTTATATACGGGGGATTACGGTACTAGACCTAACTATAAAGAGTTTTATGTTTGTTGACACAAACCGTAGCCTAGGTAGAGACAGTGTTTAACAAACCAGAGCAGCACTACTAGTCTGGCCTCTGGTGCCCTCAGATTTCATGATGTCTTATCCTGAAAAATCAGTCCACGGTCATTTTTCACCCTGTGAATTCAGTTTCAAATCTTAGTGCAACCCTGAGGATTCAGTGTAGTGTTCGTGTACCAGCCCTGAGCTGTCAGTATGCCTTCAGGAACAGCCTTGATTCCATGAATCTTGGAAATACTCGTGCGCCAAGGGCTTACACCTTGTTTTTGTATCAAATTAGCAAAAGTTACTAGAATGTGTGATATACTGTGGTTTTGTGCTAAGGGGCTGTACACTCTAAGAGTACGCACCTATCTAGCCTATAGTAATAAATATATGTTTGACACACCCCCTAAGCTAGATGAGGGGTAGTGCCGGGCAAGAGACACGCAGCTCAAGGTGGCACTACTAGTCCAACCTCAAAGGCAAGGGTCCAAAGACCAGTCAGCAAGAGTACAAGCTAAACAAGAGCAACCTAGGGCGGCATCACTAGTCCTGCCACTGGAATAAAGGCCACAAGGCCAGTCAGGATAATATAAGGAGTAGTACACAATCAAGGTCCTAGTAGGTGAGAGGCTACAAGAACTAGAACGAGCTCTACATATTGCCGTTGATTATCTTTAGGCGCAAGTGCCTTTGTAAAGATATCAGATGTGTTGGCACCGGAGGTCAAGTGTACTACGCGGGCCTGGCAGCATTGCTGTAGCTCGCGCAGGAGGAAGCACCGTAGCTGGATGTGCTTCGCTCTGCCCTCAAGTCGAGGCTCCTGTTATAGGAGGATCATGGCCCTGTTTTCAGCGTACAGGACCGGGGCAGCGGACACAGGAGGATCATGGCCCTATTTTCAGCGTACAGGAGGACCTGAGCGTCTCAGCATCGTCTGCCCACGAAGCGTCTTTGAGCCCTGTAAGGACCACTGGCCTGCATCCTCCTAGCACTAGCCCCATGCCTGATGTACTTGCTAGATAACGCAAAACCCTCTTAACGGCCAACCAGTGTTGCGGTCGGTGTCTGCCTGTCGCCACAAAGCGAGCCAGGACGCTGAGAGGGTATGTGAGATCTGGACGAGTGCAAGTCATCAGGTACATGAGGCAACCCACCAGCTCTGCGTACAGACCACTAGGCTCTACTGGCTCCTCAGAGACTGGAGATGAGAGCCTCTTATCTACTAGCAGAGGTGTGGGTTGTGTAGAGGAGAACTGAAGACCGATCCTCTGACGTACGTGGCACACCATGTGTGACTGTGTGAAAGTGATGGTACGCGTTGCTTTGTCCCTGGAGATTTGCAAGCCAAGGCAGTGGCACAGCTCTCCTAGCTCAGTGCAGGTGTGTCTCCTCAGCAACTCGGCCTTCACAGAGGTCAGTGCGTCTCTGTCTGCAGTGGCGAAGACCATGTCGTCTACGTAGACAAGGATGTAGAACGGGTTCTGGCCTGAACAAACGAAGAGCGCAGGGTCCGCAGAGGACGGGAAGAACTGTAGGTGAGCTAACGTATCACGCAGCTTGTCGTGCCACTCGCAGGGCGCCTGCCGAAGGCCATAAACCTGGTGCCGGAGGAGCCACTGGATCCCTGGGGCGAAGATGCTGGTGAAGCATGGTGGGCAACGCAGGTAGACCTGCTTGTGAAGACAGCCCTGAAGAAAAGCTGTGGAGAAGTCAAGAGAGTGCAACTCGTAGTCACATTGTGCTGCTACGTGTGGCTGCACCTGAAGAGTAGTCATCTTCGGGGTCGGGTAGAAGGTATGAAAGAAGTCAACACCCTCGCGCTGACTAAAGCCTCTAGCAATGTAGCACGCCTTGAACACCGGCGGCTCTCCAGGGGGGCCCTTCACCTTGAAGAGCCACCGGCCATTAACAACGTTCACCTCAGGTGGGAAACGGCGTCAACGTAGGTGCCGGTGGATCTCTAAGATGCCATCTCCGCGCCAAAGGCAGCTATCCACTGAGAGCTAGGGTCCCAAGGTCACCTCAGCGTAAGTGCGAGGGGTCGGTATGTCAAAGAAGTCTGGGTCACCCTCAGGGACTAGCAGCATGGAGCAGAGATGAGGCACAGCCTCGGACAGGAAAGCAAGCTCGTACTGCCGGTCCTCCAGGACGTCATTGCCAAGGGCAGAAGCACCCCTGACGGACGGAGGTTGGGCAGGGTCAGAGACAAGAGCGGTGGCATAGTCAATGCGGTGAGTAGTGGCAAAGTCGATGACGGTAGCGATAAGAGCGTCAAGACTGGAGACAGGAACAGACGGGTCGGTAACAAGAGAGGCAAGAACCCGAGGAACAAGAGGACTGGCGGCACGGAGGAAGTCAGACAGGGGAGGCGGAGCGACAGTTAGCGACAACGGAGGAGGCGACAGGAGGAGGGGAGGACGAGATGCATGGGAACGAAGCAACATAGGGTGAGAGCGGTGGACAGGAGAGACAGAGCGAGCACGAGAGGGACGGCGAGACAAGGAGTGGGACAGACGCTTGGGGTCAGGAGACAGAGGAGGAGATACAAGAGGAGAACGCGGGGGAAAATGAGCCGGAGACGAGTCCGGCGGAGGGAACACAGGACCGTAGACAGGCGAGGGAGGCACAGCGGGCAGTCAGGGGAGGGAAGACCAAGGAGGTGAAGGGCGGACACTAGCGGTGCCTGCTATTGCTTCTGCTCCACGCCGGCACCAGAACCTCCAGCTGCACCACGGCTACCTCTGGGATGCTCCACGACAGCACCCCCTGAATGAGAACCTGCTCCAGCACCGTTGCCACCCCGAGGACCAGCACACCCAGAACCAGCAACCCCAGAACGAGAACTCCCTCCAGCACTGGTGCCACCCACAGGACCGCCGAGAAAAGCCATGACATTACCCCCAGGACTAGCACCCTCCTCAACGCCTGCACCCCAAGAGCTCGCGGACCCCTACGGCAACTGCTGCTACGGCGGCGGCAACGGCGGCTGCGGCTGCGGCGATGGAAAGAAACGGTAAGACGGCGAGTGGTAAAAGTGCCAGTCAGGCGCGTCGAAGGGGAAACCAAGGAAGACACAGGGGACGGTGTGGGCAATGAACTTTTTCATGCCAAAGGCATGAACGTGAGCAAGGCAGCCCCAGACGTGGAACGTAGATGCGTCACCAGGGAACCTGGTTCAGAGAAGGGTCGGCGAAACCTGAGGCCGCTGGGAGTGTGGCCACAGGTTAAGCTGGTGAGCGGCGTAGCGAACAGCGAACAGCCACAGAAAATGGGGTGCACAGGCATGGATCATGGAGGTACGAGCCACCTCCATGACCAAATCGATGCGTCGCTCAGCGACCCCATTCTGCTACGGGGAGTCCGGCAGGGTGTATGACTGGGTGATGCCCTCCGCACGACAGAAGTGGCCAAGCCGATAGGAGGCGAACTCGCCACCATGATCAGAGTGGAGATGCAGTACAGGGAGGCCGCGGTGGACTCGCACAGCTATGATCCGCTAGATAAGAACATCACGCACGTCGGCCTTCCGCTCCAGGGGAAACACCATGGTGTAGCGCGTGTAGTCGTCGACAAGCACCAGAAGGTAGTGCTCTCGACGCGGCCCAGGGACGGGGGCTGAGCCCCAGAGATCCGGGAGTAGAGTTTGGAGTGGCATAGTGGTAGGGGGGAGCGAGGAGGAGTGAGGAGCACGGCGCAGCCGGCCCTCGACGCAAGACGTGCAATGGCACAGGTGAGGGCAGGAGGGCAGGGAGTGAAGCAGGGAGACCGAAGGCAAGCCCGTGACAAGACTGTAACGCAGACGTGGGAGGGCGGGATGACCTAGGCGGTGGTGCCAAAGCAGTGAAGGGTAGGTGAGCGATTGACACGAGCAGGCTGCAGCTACGTGGGAGGACGCAGCCACCTGGGGGGACGCTCCGACCGGGGGGGACAAGGTGTCCAGCGTGAACAGGCCAGACACGGGGTCCCGGGGGAACGTGGTGAGAGGGGCACCAGTGGCGGCCTCGGTACAGACTGCGTACCGCTTGTGTCTAGGGAACTTGGTGGTGATGCCGAGGTCCTAAAGCCAACCGACACCAACTAGGTTTCTGGAGAACAAGGGGATGTGCAAGCCTATAAGAGAGCCTGAGGGAACCGCTGGACAGGGAAGGGTAGTGGAGCTAGTGGCTACTACCGGACCTGAGGAGGGGTCAGCGAGCGCCACAACGGCAGGGGCAGCAAGCGGCGTGAGCGCAGTGTGGTCGCAAAAGAAGCAGGCGGACGCACCCGAGTCTAGCGTGAACGAGAGCGCAGCGGTAGCAGACGTAGGCGGAGGAGGTAGAGTGGAGCCGAGGCTAAACAGAGCTGGTGGTCCTACTCCTGACGCAGCAGGGGAAACTAGGCTACACACAGTGGACACACCTACACCAAGCAACACTGGGTAATAGGATCCAATCACACTAGAGTCATCAGCATACATGATATTCATAGCAGTCATAATCTGATCCATGTCAAGCTCAATGACAGGCACACGGCAGTGTGCCAGGGCGTACTAGTCAGGTGGGTCCGACGTGGGACCAAAGCGGAGATGGAAGAGGTCGTCCAGGCGGCGGTAGCAACGGGTGGCGGTGTGACCGGGACGGTCGCAGACGGTGCTGCGATGAGGGCCGTGTCTGAAGCTGGTACTGGCAGGTGGCCACACTAGAGCCGCCACCCAACACCGATTTGCGCGGTGCACCACCACGACCGCCACCAGGCCACCACGACGGCGGAGGTCCCCACGGTGGCTGCTGCTGCTGCAACTGCTGCTGGTGAAGCTGCTACTGCTGCTGCTGCTGAGGTGGCTGCTGCTAAGGCTGCTGTTGCGGCTGCTGCTCCAGGGCACCAGCCCCAGTCCCCTCATCTGCACCATAGTCCCCGCCCCACCTCCATCACCCCCACCACCCTTCCCTCCGCCAGGTCCCCCCTTGGGGCGGCGGCCCCTACCCTGATGCTGCTGCGCTAAGGCCGCGGCAACGGCATCTAAGTATTCCTTGGCGTTTGCTACAGCGGTAAAGCGAGGACGCTCAGACAGAGGGAGGGTGTGACTTATGGCAAGCTGAAAATCGGCGTCGCGCAAATCCCAGACAGCGCAAGCAAGCTCAGCAGTGATAAAATCCTCACGCTCAGCAGACGTGGGGGCGTCAAGGAGGGCAGCAGGGGGCGCTGGGCGAGGGAGCTTACCGGCGACATGGACGGCCAGGGAATGGCTGTCCTGGCATAGCCCGGTCAGCTGGCGGCGGAGGTCGATGAGCCACGCCTCAAACTCAACGGCCCGACCCTCTGCGTCTAGGCGACATCACCACGGCTGCAGCAGCTGACTGCCGCTGACAAGGGGAGGAGGGAATGCGAAGGAGGGCGGTGGAGAGCGGTGGAGAGCAGTGGAGAGCAGTGGAGCACAGTGGAGTGCGGTGGAGTCTGCCGGCTGGAGCGCTGGCTCAGAGGGGGAGCCAAGCCCGGCGGGTCAGCTCGGCGCGGCGGTAGGAAGGGTCGGGGCGGGCTGGGACCGGCGGAGCTGCTGGCGGCGGGAGCGGAGGGCCAGGGCAACACGGTAGGCAGGTGGGAGGCCAGCGAGCGCAGGACGGGCGGGCGCGGGGTTCGCAGCCGCTAGGCTGGCGGGCGCCGGGCCAGCGGGCGTGAGGCTGGCAGGTGCGGGGGCCGGCGGGCACGGGGCCAG
Source organism: Closterium sp. NIES-67 (assembly GCA_027943415.1). Taxonomy (NCBI): domain Eukaryota; kingdom Viridiplantae; phylum Streptophyta; class Zygnematophyceae; order Desmidiales; family Closteriaceae; genus Closterium; species Closterium sp. NIES-67. The sequence continues at coordinate 6,855 of BQMB01000121.1, read as the reverse complement.
CGAGCACGGGGCCGGCGGCGGGTGGCTGGCGAACGTGGGGCCAGCGGGCGCGGGGCTAGCGAAAGCGGGACCAGCGGGCGCGGGACGAGCGGGTGCAGGGCCAGCAGGCGTGGGGCCAGCGGGTGCAGGGCCAGCGAACGCGGGGCCGGCGGGCGCGGGGCCGGCGAGATCGAGGCCAGCGGGCGCGGGTGGGCGGGTGCGGGGCCAGCAGTCGCGGGGCCAGCGGCGAGCGGGTGCGGGGCTGGCAGTCGCTGGGCCAGCGGGCGCGGGGCCGACGGGGGCGGGGCTGGCGGGCGTGGGGCTAGCGGGTACAGGGCAGGCGAACGCGGGGCCGGCGAAGTCGGGGCCAGCGGGCGCGGGGCCAGGGAGCGCGGGGCTGGCGAATGCGGGGCCAGCGGGCGCAGGGCAGGCGTGCGCGGGGCCAGCAGGCGCTGAGCTTGTGAGCTTGGGGCCAGTTAGTGCGGGGCTGGCAATCGCGCGGCCAACGGGCGCAAGGCAACGGGCGGCGACGGTCGACTACTGGTGGCTAGCAACGGGCGGCTAGCTACAGTTGGCTAGCTATGGGCGGCTAGCAACGTGCAGCTTGATCTAGGGCTAGGGCGGAAGCGCGGGTGGGCGGGGAGGACCTAACCTAGTGTGATAGCATATCAAAGTAGCAAAAGTTACTAGAGTGTGCGATACACGGTGGTTTTGTGCACTCTAAGAGTATGCACCTATCCAGCCTATAGTAACATATAAATATATGTTTGACATTTTGCCCTAACTGTTGTAGATCTCGTGACAGCCCTGATTTTGCCTGTAATTTGCTGCCTACTGTGTCACGACGCACATAGTTTGCTGCGTACACGGAAGTTCACATGCAGTTATACCTGCCAATAGCGGCTAAGTGCCAACAAGCTCAAGACATGGAGTGCTGCCTCGCTGTAGGAGTGGCGTGCTGCTGTCCAATCATTTGATAGCAAAGCATGCATGAACTTCCTAACGTTTTCAAACTTTACCCTGAGGCCACATTTAGCAGCTCAAAAACAACCCTGGCAAATCAGTATGAACTAGGACGTCCAACCCTGACTGCTGCACGCTTTTCTGTAGGCCAGCCCTGATTGATCAAGATGCCTCAAATCCTATCTGAGGCCCTAGTGTATGTAACAAAGAAACTCAGGGCAGCACTACTAGTCTGACCACAGAGACAAGGGGCCACAAGGCCAGTCAGCAAACATAGCAAGACATGCAAGTAAAGCACAGCAAGTACAAGCCGGTATAGTATAGATCATGATACAAGGAGCGGAGCTGCTGCAGAGGCTAGACCAAGCTGAGTACAAAACCGCTGATGGTCACGAGGCCATAGGGCATTGGTGAAGATATCAGCAGTGTTGGCCTCTGAGGCCAACTATACTACACACGCCTGACCATGCTGCTGCAACTCACGCAGAAGGAAGTACTGCAGCTAGATGTGCTTCGCCCTGCCCTCCGGTCTGGCCTCCTGGCATAGGAGGATCATGGCCCTGTTGTCAGCAAACACGACCAGGGCAGAGCTAGGCTGCTCACCGAAGTCGATGAGCAAGAATGTCAGCCAGCTGAGCTCGTGAGCGGCCATGGCTCCTGTGTAAATCTCTGCCTCACAAATGGACTGGGCTACAAACGAGGACCGAGTGGACCTCCACGAGATTGCACCCCCACCAATACTAAAGCAGTCGCGCTGTGAGGACCTGAGGGTCTCGAGGTCCTCAATGCATCAGTGTGTCCAGTCAGGACCACTGATGTACTTTCCAGATACCGCATCACCCTCTTGGCAGCCGACTAGTGCTCTGGTCGGTGTCTACCTATCGCAACAAAGCGAGCAAGACCAATGAGAGGGTATGCTAGATCTGGTCGAGTACATGTCATTAGATACATAAGACACCCCACCAACTTTGCGTGCGGACCACAAGGCTCGACCGGCTCAGTCGGAGCAGGAGCAGAGAGCTTGTGATGCACAGACAGAGGGGTGGGCTGTGCTGAAATAAATTGAAGGCCGAACCGCTCGAGGATCTGCTGCACCATGTGGGAATGGGAGAGAGTGATCGTGCGTGCGGCACGGTCACGAGAGATCTCCAAGCCCAGATCGCGTCGCAGCTCTCCCAGGTCTGTACAGGCATGGCGCCTGAGCAGCTCGGCCTTCACTGAGGCCAGTGCGACTCTGTCAGGAGTAGCAAAGATGAGATCGTCTACGTACACAAGCATGTAGAACGAAGTCTGACCAACTCGAATAAAGAGCGAAGGATCAGCTGAGGAAGATTGGCAAGAGTGGTGCGGAGCGTGTAGTGCCACTCACGAGGCGCCTGACGAGGACTGTGGACATGACGGTAAAGGCTCCATTCGGTCCCATTTGGCAAAGACCCAGAGAAGCCCCGTGGGCGCCGTAGGAAGATCTGCTCATTTAGACTGCCCTCGATGAAGGCAGTGGAGAAGTCAAGAGAGTGAAGCTCGTAGTCACGCTGCGTGGCTATGTGGAGGAGCACCAGAAGAGTGGTCATCTTCGAGGTGGGGGAGAACGTATGGAAGAAGCCCACACCCTCCCGCTGACTGAAGCCTCTAGCCACGTAGCGCTACTTGAACTTTGGCGACTCTCTAGGTGCACCCACATGCCATCGACTACGTTCGCCCCAGGTGGCGAAACTGCATCAACGTTAGTGCCTAAGGATCTATAGGATGCCATCTCTGCCTCCATGGCCTGTATCCATTGGGCTGCCCAGGGCCCCGACAGCGCCTCACTGTAAGAGCGCAGGTTTGGGATGTCCAGTGCATCCGGGTCACCCTCAGGGGATACGACTATGGCGCAGAGATGAGGTAGAATGGCAGCCAGGTAGGTTAGCTCGTACTGCATGTCTTCTAGTACGTTACTACCACGGGCAGGTGCACTCCCAACGGACGGAGGTTGGGCAGAGTTGAGACCAAAGCGGTAGTGTAGACCAGGCAGCGGCTAGCAGCGACAGCAGTGACAAGCGCAGAGACAGTCTCAGGAGGTGCAGTAGTGTCTGTAATAAGAGAGGGAAGGAGTCTCGTTATGTTAGGATGAGCAACACGAGCAGTGTCAGAGGGAAGAGGAGAGCGAGGGGGAAAACGAGCTAGAGAGGAGTCTGGGGGGGGGGGATAACTGGCCGTAGACAGGGTCAGATCTAGGAGGAGGAACTGGTGGCCGGGGTAGGGGAACAGGTTGAAAGGTCAATGAGAAGAAGGGCAGCTTGCGGCTGCTGCTACTGCGGGTGCAGATGATGCGACTCCCTATCTGCTCCACTACCTCCAGCACCACCCTGAATACCACCAGTGCTCTCCGAAATAGCACCCTCATGATAAGCACCCCCTGATGCACCACACACAAAACCACCACCCCCAGAGTCAAAACCCCCAGAACCAGCACCCCCAGAGCCCATGACCCACGGCTGTTGCTGCTGCTGCGGCCGCTGAGGCTGCTGTGGCTCCTGCTGCTGCTGAGGCACGGAGGGAGGCTGCTGAGGTGCGTGGGGCACCAAGGCTGGGGGGGGAGGCGTTGCAGGGACAGCAGGCACAACTGAAGAGAGTGAGGTGACGTGAGAAACGCCAGACTGGGCCGGGCGAGGAGGAGGGGGTGGAGCAGGAGGTGGTATAGGGCGGAGGAAGAGGGGGGGAGGAGGGACGTGCTCTCCGGTGAGGAAACGAGCATACTAGGAGATAGACTCGTCAAACGTAACGTCGCGAGAGCGAAGGAACCGGTGGTGTACTGGGTGGTAGAACAGCCAAACAGGGGTGTTGAGCAGAAACCCAAGGAACACGCAGGGGACAGTGCGGGCGGAGAGCTTGTCCGCGCCAGGGGCGTGGACGTGATCTAGGAATCCCTAGACGTGGAACGCAGACACGTCACCAGGGGACCTGGTACAGAGGAGGGTCCGTGAAACCTGCGGTCGCGAGGAGCGTGGCCACAAGTTAAGCTGGTGAGCGACGTACTACACTGCGAATGGCCACAGAAAATGGGGTGCACCAGCGTGAACCAGGGAGTCCAGCAGTGTGTATGTGTGGCGGATGCCCTCCATACGGCAAAACACTCCAAGGGAGCCAAAGGCAAACTCACCATCACGGTTGGAGTGCAGACGGACAACGATAGATGGTGCTGACTGTGGGCTGCAAGGAGCCACTGGATAAGAGCGGCAAGCACGTCGGCCTTTCGCTCCAGCTGGAACACTGTGGTGAAGCACATTAAATCGTTCATAATCACTAGGAGGTAGCGCTCCCGGTGGTGACCATGGACAGGGGCAGGGCCCCAGACGTCCATGTGCAGTGTCTGCAGTGGGGCTGTGGTAGGAGGGAACGAGGAGTGAGGAGCGGTGCACTGCCGGCCATCGACGCAGAAGGTGCACGAGGCGCTATCGATGCAGGCAGGGTAGGGAGCGACTGAGGAAGACTAGTGATAAGACGGTGCTATGACACGTGACAAAGCCGTGGGAGAGGTGCGTGACCTAAGCGGTGGTGCCAAAGAAGCGTCGGATGGGTGAGGGAGCGATAGGAGTAGGACGCGGCTACCAAACTGTTTGCAGCTACTGGAGCAGACTCTGTGTGCAATGTGAAGAGACAAGACACCAAATCATGGTCAAAGGTGGTCATGTGCGCGCCCATGGCTGCGTCCGTACAGGATGTGTACCGCTTGCAGCCAGGGAACGTAGTGGTGACGCCAAGATCCTGAATATGGCCCACACCCACTAGGTTTCCGGCGAATGTGGGGATATGCAGACTGGTGAGGGAGCCGGACGGGACAGCCGGACATGGGAGCACTGTGGAGCTGCGAGCGACTACTGCAGCAGGTGCGTCGACAAGAGAGATCAACATGGGTGCAGGAAGCAGTGTGAGTGTAGTGTGGTCATGGAAGAAGCAGTGAGATGCACCAGAGTCAAGAACGAAGGAGAGGGCGCCTCTGTGGGTGTGAGAGTACGACCCCGTTACACTTCCTTCTCATTTCCATCTTTCTCCTCTATCTCGTTCTCCCTTTCCTCCTGATTCATTTGGTCTTTCTCTCATCTCATTTCGACTCCTATTCCTAATTTCCATTATCCTTTGGTTTATCCTATTATTACAATTATATCACCGACCACGCTCGGGATGTACTAGCACGCTATATCTAGCGTAATCCTGTCGTAATCCCTTAAAGCCACAAGCCTTGCGTGGCTATAAGCAGGGTGATAGGATAACCTGGTTACCTAATGTACCTTGGAAGTATAAAAGCGCCTTGTATCAATCCATAGGCAACTTTCCTCGACGCGTTCGATCCTGTGACACTTGGTAATCAGAGCTTTTCTCACTCGGCCGCGCTGAGCTACGTAGCAGTAGCGGGAAAACCTGCCTCGAAAATCCACCGCGTGCGACTAATTCGGCGCCGATTCTGGTAAGCACCAGCTTCGCATTTTCAAATTAACCCCCCTCGCGCGTGTTTTGAACAGGATGGTGAACTTCGACAATGCCGAGGTTACCCAGCAGCTCTTCGTGCACATCGCCGCCCTACAGGAGGAGATGCGAGCCGACCGCGAAGCTTGGCGAAACGAGTTCGCGCGCATAACTCGACTCGCCAGCGCGCAGCACAAAACGACAACGACAATATCAAACGACAGGTAGCAGCGACAAATTACGCGAGCTACAGTGACGTCATTTCGGCAGCATAGCGGTTTGACATGGGCAACACCGTAACACAACAGCGCACGTTGGCAGTACGCGACAGAGCGACCGCTTGGCTAACCCCAGATTTGCCGACCCGATAGAAATCGACAGGTTCAACGAGCGGCCACGTCCGAAAAACACCAACTTCACATGTGATTTTTGTGGGGTGCCGGGTCATCGAATCTTCGACTACAATAAAATGAAAGCCGCACATGCAGAGTATCAGACATGCAACAGTGGCGGAAATTCTTCGGCCAATCACAAGACAAAAAACGGGAATCGCCACTAACTGCGGATCTAGCTGGCAAAAAAGAAAAGATCCAAAACCGACCGCGGGATTCCATAAAAATCAACTTCAACGAAGCTGATTCTACGCGAGGAGTAGGAAATGATGGGGGAAAAATTCCACCCCGCGAACAGTCTTCGCCAGGAAAAATCATCGAGAAAACATCTGACTCTGCGAATAAATACTCTGCCGAGACGAGGAAACTCCTAGAAGACCCAAGAAATCATAAGGATTCGTTAAATATATCTTATAACGATGCTTTCATGAAAAAATATGATTCTCGAGGGCCTAGAGCCTTGGATAAATTTTGGGAGGGATTCCAGAAGAAGCAAAAAATTGTGGCAATCATACCGGTATGGGAGAACTTGGGGAAAAGGTTAAGGAGTGTGGAAAGAAGCCAACCTTTCCACAGAGTCAACGTCCTCTCCCGAAAACAGCCCACAACGACTACCCGTTCCCCAGGGAAGACGTCGGTGGAGCTGAAGTAGCTCAAGAGGAAGCTGGGGGTCTACAAGAAGCTGCAAAAGCCTCGAACTCCTCCTTCGGATGCATCCAGCTCAGCAACTTTGTCATCAACGATAGCACAGTCGTCAAGGAGACTCCGGGCACTGGAGAAGAGCCTTTCTCTAAGCGGCCTCAGCCAGCTGCCAGCTCGGGAGTAAATAGTAACGAAAAGGTGTTTACGGAATATTGGGATGTACCCTATGATCCTATTAACGAAACCATCTTTGGGTACTCCGAGCAACGCATGCCCCTCATGCTCGAGGTCATCTGCAAAGGATGACGCCTCCAAGCACTCGTGGACACCGGAGTGTCACACACCGTATGCGACAAGGCAAAAATCGACCGACTTCGGGAAGAGTACAAGCCTTCGGCATTCTCTGCAACGATGGTGGACGGCAGCAAGTTAC
>BQMB01000120.1:0-86078 GCA_027943415.1 Closterium sp. NIES-67 | reverse complement strand
ATACGGACCACAGGGCTCAATTGACTCGTCAGGGAATGGAGCAGAGAGCTTGTGATGTACTGGCAAAGGAGTAGGCTATGCACAGGAGAACTGAAGACCGAACCTCTGAAGGACCTGGCGCACCAAGTGTGACTGTGTGAGAGTGATGGTGCACGCTGTTTTGTCCCAAGAGATCAGCAGGCCAAAGTAGCAGTGCATCTCTCCTAGGCTAGTCTAGGTGTGTCTCCTTAGCAACTCGGTCTTCACGGAGGTCAGCGTGTCTCTGTTTGTAGTAGCGAAAGCCAGGTCATCTACATAGACTATGATGTAGAGCGGAGTCTGGCCTGAGCGAACGAAGGGCAGAGGGTAAGCAGATGATTGGTAGAGCCGCAGGTCAACTAACGTAGCACGCAGTGTGTCGTGCTACTCATGGTGCGCCTGCCAAAGGCCGTAAACCGGAAGCCGGAGGAGCCACTCGGTCCCAACGGCAAAGGTGCCAAGCCTGGCGGACAACGAAGGTAGACCTGCTCGTGCAGACTGCCCTGGAGAAACGCTGTGAAAAAATCATAGGAGTGCATCTCGTAATCGCGTTGTGCTGCTACGTGAAGCAGCGCCCGAAGAGTGGTCATCTTTGGGGTGAGGGTGAAGGTCCGAATGATGTCAACACCCTCGCGCTGTCTAAAGCCTCTAGTAACATACCGCTCCTTGAATACCGGCGGCTCTCCAGAAGGGCGCTTCACCTTGAAGAGCCACCGGCCATCAAATACGTTCACCCCAGGTGGGGGAATTGCGTCGACATAGGTGCCGGTGGATCTCCAAGATGCCATCTCCGCGTCCATGGCAGCTATCCCCTAAAAGGCCCAGAGTCCTGAGGTCGCTTCACCGTAAGTGTGAGGGGCCGGGATGTCTAGGGCGTCTGGGTCACCCTCAGGGACTAGCAGCATGGAACAGAGATGGGGAGCGACCTCGGCCAGGAAAGTAAGCTCGTACTGCCTGTCCTCTAGGACGTCAGTGCCAAGGGCAAGGTGCACCCCCGACTGATGGAGGTTGGGCAGGGTCAGAGTCCAGGGCGGTGGCGTAATCAAGGCGGCAGGTAGAGGCAAAGGCAGCAACAAGCGCGTCAAGACTGGAGACAGGAACGGACGGGTCGGTAACAAGAGAGGCGAGGACCCGAGGGACAAGGGGACTAGCAGTACGGGGATTGTCAAAGAAAGGAGACGGAGAGACAACAAGGGAAGATGGAGGAGGCGACGGGAGATGAGGAGCACAAGACGCGTTAGAACAGAGCAACATAGGGTGAGAACGCTGAACTATGGAGACAGGAACGGCGAGAACAGACGAGGGAGGGAGGAGTCGGGTCAGGAGACACAAGTGGAGAAACAGGAGGAGAATGAGGGGGGAAACGAGCTGGGGACGAGTCTGGCGGAGGAAACACATGGCCGTAGATAGGCGGAAGAGACGGCGTTGGGGGAGGCGTGGGGGGAGGCGCGGGCGGGCGGTCAGGGGAGGGAAGACCGAGGAGGCAAAGAGCGGACAGTGGCGGCGACTACTGCTGCTGCTCCACGCTGACACCAGAGCCTCCAGCTGCACAACGATTACCTCCAGGACCCTCCACGATGGAAAAACAGGACAAGCACCCCCAGACAGGGCGAGCACCCTTTCCAGCACCGGTGCCACCCCTAGGACCGCCGGGATAAGCCACGACAGTGCCCCCACGACTAGCACCCTCTGAACCAGCACCCCTAGGACCAGCACCCTCCTCAGCGCCTGCATTTCCAGAGCTCGCGGACCCCAACAGCTGCGGCGGCAGCGACATGGGCTACTGCGGCGGCGGCTGCTGCTGCTAAGGCTGCAATGGCGATGGCGGCGGCTGTTGTGGCAGTGGTGGAGGAGACACCGGGGCGGAGACAGGTGGCAGAACCTGAGCCGTATGGCCCCCATAGTCAACCAACTCCTCCGACGGGGCAACCGAGGGAAGGGGAGTGATGTGAGACACACCAGACAGGGCAGGAAGGGGAGGGAGGGGAGCTGGAGCTACTGGGGGAGTGGGGACAAGGAACACGGGTGGGGTAACCAAGAGACCTTGATGGGGAAAGCGGGTGTGGAAGGAGACACACTCGTCAAAGGTGGCGTCTCGCGAGTGAAAGAAGCAATAAGACGGCGAGTGGTAAAAGTGTCAGTCAAACGCGTTGAGGGGGGAGCCAAGGAAGACACAAGGGACGGTGCGGGCAGTGAGCTTGTCCGTGGCAGAGGCACGAACGTGAGCGAGGCGGCGCTAGACGTGGAACAGAGACGCGTCACCAAGGAAACCCGTTCCAGAGAAGGGCCGCTGGGAGCATGGCCACGGGATAAAGCCCGCGTCTCATAATTCTGGTATAAGATCAAAGGTAATACGCTTGGTACTCTGTAACTCGACTTTCCCAGCAAGTGAGGGCCATAATTGCTTGCGAAAGGGGTGTGGAGAGGGTGACTTGTCAAACCTGCGAAAAAAACCAGACGGTGCGGACCTTAGGATTATTAAACCATTCGATTTCTTTGAAAAGAGGGGTGGTGACAGATTTGAAGAATTTGCGAACGTATCTCGCGAATATTACTTCAGGCAAATACAAACCGAAATTGGAACCTGAAACCTCCCCAACCCGTGACTACACGCCCCTTGAAAGTCGAGCGTCGAAACCAAACGTATTACAGCCAGGCAGAAATACGAGACTCAGAGCTTTCCCAAGTGCTGGCTTCTTGGATGGGTCCCGATTTTTTTTGTTCCTTGCTAGCCTTGTCAAACCCACCTCTGCTTTTCGAGCCTCGCCCACCAATCAAGCTCGCCGTTTTCCAACCGAGCGTAATACTCTAGGAAATACGAGATGCGGGCTTTAAGCTGCTGAGCGGCGTAGTGAACGACGAACGGCCATAGAAAATGGGGTGCATCGGTATAGATCATGGAGTTACGAGCCACCTCCATAACCAAACCGATGCGTTGCTTAGCAACCCCATTCTGCTGCGGGGAGTCTGGCAGGGTGTACGACTCGGTGATGCCCTCCGCATGGCAGAACTGGCCAAGCCGACCGGAGGCAAACTCACTGCCACGGTTGGAATGGAGACGGAGCACTGGTAGGGCGCGGTGGACACATGTAGCGACAAGCCACAGGATAAGAGTGTCAGGCACGTCGGCCTTCCGCTCCAGGGGAAACACCATGGTGTAGCGCGTGTAGTCGTCTATGAGCACCAAAATGTAGAGCTCGCGATGCGGCCCAGGGACGGGGGATGGGCCCCAGATGTCCATGTGCAGGGTCTGAAGTGGCGCTGTGGTGGGTGGAAACGAGGAGTGAGGAGCACGGTGCAGCCGGCCCTCATTGCAAGGCATGCACGGAGGCGCAGGCGAGGGAGGGAGGGCAGGGAGCAATGCAAGGAGACCTAAGACAAGACCATGCTATGACATGTGACGAAGATGGGGGAGTGCAAGTTGAACTAGACGGTGGTGCCACCGAAGCGACGGGTGAGTGAACGATCGACACGAACCAGCCGCAGCGACTTGAGTAGGCGCCGCCACCTGAGAGGATGCTCCCACTGGGGGGGACGTGGTGTCCAGCGTGAACAGGCCAGACACCGGGTCCTTCGAGAACGTGGTGAGGGGGGCACCAGTGGCGGCCTCGGTACAAACTGTGTACCGCTCGAGTCCAGGTAGCGTAGTGTTGACGCCAAGGTCCTGAAGACAGCCGACACCAAATAGGATCCTGGAGAACGAAGGGATGTTCAAGCCTGTAAGGAAGCTTGAGGGAACCGCCGGACAGTGAAGGGTGATAGAGCTACGTGCACCGGCCGGACCTAAGGAGGGGTAAGCAAGCGCAACAGCTGCAAGGCAAGCGGGGTGAGCGCAGTGTGGTCGCGATAGAAGCAGGCGGATGCACAAGAGTCCAGCGTGAAGGAGAGCACGGCTGTAGCATCAGCCGGCAAAGAGACTAGGGTGGAGCTAAGGCTAAACAAGGCAGGTGGTCCTCCGCTTGATGTAGCAGGGGAGCCTAAAATACACACAGTTGACACACCTACACTAGGCAACACGGGGTAATAAGCTCCAGTCACACTAGAGTCATCAGCATACATGGCATACAAAGCAAACATAATCTGATCCATATTCATCTCAAAGACCAGCACAGGGCAACGTACTAGGCTGTGCCAGGCAGGGAGGTCAGGCGTGGGCCCGAAACGGAGATGGAAGAGGCTGTCAAGGTAGCGGTAGCAGCGGGCGGCGGTGTGACCAGGATAGTCACACACGGTGCCGCGCCAGGGGTCAGTTCGAAGCTGGTACTGACAAGTCACCACACTTGCGCCTGCACCCAACGTCAAGCTGTGCGAGCTGCCACCGCGGCCGATTCAACCAAAGCCGCCAAGCCGCCACGGCGAGAGGGGTCCCCACGGCTGCTGCTGTGACTCCTGCTGCTATGGCTACTGCTCCGGGGCATCAGCCCCGGCCCCCTCGTCTGTACCACGGGTACTCGCACCACCTCCACCACCTTTGCCACCCCTCACTCTGCCACGCCCCCCCCCTTGGGGCGGTGGCCCTTACCCTGAGGCCACCGCAGCGTTCTCAGCAGCAGGGGGTGTCTCAGCGATAGCCAAAAAAATGTCAGAGTAAGTGCACTGGAGGGTGCACAGCCCTGAAAGATAGGGACCGGCTCAGTACCGCTAGACTGAGCGATAGTGCGCTGGTGGGTCTCTATCATGGACAGGGCAGTGACAGAGGCAGTAAGGGTGAGGTCCGCGGGGTGAAGAAAAAGGAAGTGGTCGCGGGCAGTGGCGAGGCGGTCGGGAAGGCGCATATCAAGGAAGTAGAGGGTAGCGCCGAAGGGGGTAGGCATTACAGGGAGCTGGGCCTCAGTCCTAGCAGCGCGGTAGCTAGTCTCGAGTACGCGCAGGTGAGTGGAAAAATCAGCGACAGTGGGGAAGGACGCAACATCAGGGAAGAGCAGGGGAAGAAGGAGATGACCAGCAGAGTCGGAGGAGGGAGTGGAATAGCGCGCAATGACGGCATCTAGGTACTTCTTTGCAATCTCTTCAGTCTGAAAGCGGGGATGCACGGAGAGGGGGAAGGCGCGACTGATAGCAAGCTGCGCAAATGCGTCGCACGACTCCCAGACAGAGTGGGCGAGCTCAGCAGGCGTGGGGGCGTCAGGGAGGACAGCTGGCCGGTTGGGGCAGGGGAGCTTACCGTCGATGAGGACGGCCAAGGACTGGCCAACCTGGTGCTGACCCTTCAGTTGATGGTGACACGGCGTCACAACGGCACGGCAGCACGGCAGCACGGCGACATAGCCGCATCCCAGCATGGCGGCACGCACAGCGGCATAGTGGCACGGTGGCACGGCGGCACGGCGGCACAGCGGCACGGTGGCACATCGGCACAATGGTACCGCGGCACTGCGAGCTGGGGCGGCGTGGCTCGGCAAGCAGAGTCCGGCGGCGGAGCGGTGGCGTGCAGGGTCCGAAGGAGCTAGGACCAGCTTGAATTGGGGCCGGCGCGCATTGGGGTCGGCGAGCTGGGGCCGGCGAACGCGGTAGGGGCGGCGAGCGTGCTAGGGCCAGCGAGCTAGGGCCGGTGAGCTGGGGGCGGTGAGCTGAGGCCAGCATGCTAGGGCTCGCGTGGCGCGCGAAGGGCCAGCGGTGAGCCAGGGGTCAGCGGGCTAGGGCTCGCGTAGCGCGCGAAGGTCCAGCGGCGAGTTAGGGTCTAGCGGTCTAGGGCTCGCGTGGCGCGCGAAGGGCCAGCGTTAAGCTAGGGGCCAGCAGACGAGCTAGGGGCCAGTGGGCTAGGGCTCGCACGGCGCGCGAAGGGCCAGCGGCAAGCTAGGGGCCAGCGGGCGAGCTAGGGGGCAGCGGGCAAGCTAGGAGCCAGCAGGCAAGCTAGGAGCCAGCGGCGAGCTAGGGGGCAGCGGCTAGGGGCCAGCGGCGAGCTAGGGACTAGGGCGGAAGCGCAGGGCCACGGTTAGAAGGGGCTGTCGTGGCGAGACAGGGCCGCACGGCGAGCTGTGGCCGTCGCGGCAGGCTAGGGCGGCGCGGCAAGACTAGGGCAGAGTGGCGAGACGGAGCCAATGTGTCGTGACGGGGACAACGCGGCGTGACGGGGCCAACGCGGTGTGACGGGGCCAGCACAGCGGTATAGGGCAGCGCGGCGCGGTGGACTAGGGCGGTGCGGCGTGGCAGACTAGGACGGCGCGGCACGGCGGGCTAGGTAGGGGTAGGCTATGGTGGGCTAGGGCGGAAGCGTGGGTGGGTGGGACCTACCTAGCGTGATACCATTTCAGAGTAGCAAAATGAACTAAGCAAGGGCATACAAGGTGTTATATGAGTTGTGGGTTGTACTCCCTAAGAGCACGTACCTGTCTAGCCTATAACTAGACATACAATACAAATGTATAAGTTGACACCCACGCCATTCCTCCGACAGACTGCTTTGTCCATTGTGGCAGCTCAACCCCCTATTTGTTGATCTTAATTGTGCAGCCCCCATTGGTCCAATCGACGTGTGGATTGCGTCGTACCAACCAATATTTGCCCAGCTGACGATATGTCATGTCGAGTGTAGTTGCCAGCCAGTGGAAAACTAGAAGCAGCTCTGCTTCGTACGTGCAGCTCCTCTACCCGTTCTCTAATAGCAAGTGGCGTGCCCTCAATGAGACGGGCATCCATCTCAAGTAAGCACCTGTCTCAGGGTAAACAATTTTTTCCTTGCCGAGCACTAGGGCAGTTAGTGCACTATTGGAAGTGCAAGGACGGTACTGCCCGCCCACCTCCAGCCCACCTCAAACTCCCTTCTCAGCCTCTGGCAATCAGCTAGACCACATGCTCACCCCCCCATGCTCCCCTGGTCAATGCTGTCTTGCCTCACTCCTTCCATCTTGTACCGCCTCTCTCCCTCCCTGCTGTATCACCTCCTGGGGGGGGGGGACAGGAAGTGGGAGTAGAGGAAAGGTGAGGAACAGTGAGGAGGGCAGGGATCCAAAGCATAGGAAAACGTGAGGGACAGGGGGGAGGACAGGAGGGGGGGCAAAGGGGAGATGTGGGGAGCACAAGGGAAATTGGGGGATCACATGGCAGATAAGGGGGGAGCATGGAAGATAAGGGGAGAGCATGAGAGATAAGGGGGGAGCATGGCATATAAGGGGGGAGCATGGAAGATAAGGGGGGAGCATGGGAGATAAGGGGGGAGCATGGGAGATAAAGGGATAGCATGGGAGATAAGGGGAGAGCATGTCAGATAAGGGGGGAGCATGGAAAATAAGGGGAGAGCATGGCAAATAAGGGGAGAGCATGGCAGATAAGGGGGGAGCATGGAAGATGAGGGGAGAGCATGGCTGACAAATGGATGAAGTGGGTAGAGGGAATAGGGGGAGGGGGGGAATGAAATCCTACTTACTCAAGTGGGTGATGCTGATGGCGTCGAGCCAGTAGCCAGGGATTCCGACCAAAGCCGATGCCGAGTCGCGGGCCGGGAAGCATCATCAGTTTCCTCGCCTCGTGCTTCAGACTCAGGGGGACCGTCCTCCCACTCGCGCGAGACGTTGTCAACCCACGTCCAATTCATTGGACCGAGCACTCTGACACTCTGGCCACGACATACCCTTGTCTCTTGCTGTACACGTGTAACGTATGCTTTCACAACCCTCCCCCCCCCCCCTCTCTCTCTCTCTCTCTCTCTCTCTCTCTCTCTCTCTCTCTCTCACTCTCTCTCTTTCTCTCACCCCCCCCCTCTCTCTCACTTTCTCTCTCTCGTTCTCTCTCTCTCTCTCTCTCTCTCTCTCTCTCACTCACTCTCTCTCTCATTCTCTCTCTCTCTCTCTCTCTCTCTCTCTCTCTCTCTCTCTCTCTCTCTCTCTCTCTCTCTCTCTCTCTCTATTTCTCTCTCTCTATCTATCTTTCCTCTCTCGCTCTCTATATATTATCTCTTTGTCTCTACTGACCCCTCTATCTCACTAACTCCCTCCCTCTCTGTGTTGCTCCCTATCTCTTTCTCTTCCTCTCTCTCTCTCTCTCTCTCTCTCTCTCTCTCTCTCTCTCTCTCTCTCTCTCTCTCTCTCTCTCTCTCTATCTTTCTCTCAACACCTTGTATCGTCATTCAGTGATTCAACACTTCGATATTCATTTCCGTGCTACTCTGCTTGTTCATTCATAACAATTTGAGTTTTCCTTGTAATTTCCGCTAGGTTTTGGTGACATGTTTGCTTGGTTCTGCTGTCAAGCAAGCCTCGAAGCTAGAAATTTGCGCCGAGTCAGCCTCCAAACCTGTTTTCCGCATATACGGTGGCTGTGGCACCTCAATCTCATGCTCGCCCTCTCTTGAGTTCGTCTGGGGTGGTGCAGTCCAAAACACACATAGAACATGTACTAGTCGTTGCAGGCATTCTTCCCTGCCATACCATAGGATTCGAATCTGGACAGCAAAGCAGGAGGAGCAGGCCGGCAGCGAGCTGCTGCAAACGCGGGGCCAGCGTCGCGGGGCTGGCAAAATCGGGGCCAGCGGACGCTGGGCGAGAGTCTGCGGGGCCAACAGGCGCGGGGCCAGCGGGCGCGGGGCCGGCAGGCGCGGGGTCGACGGGCACGGGGCTGGCGGGCGCAGGGCTGGTGAAAGCGGGGCCAGCAGGCGCAGAGCCAGCGGGCGCGGGGCTGGCGAGCGCGAGGCCGACGGGCGCTGGGCTGGCGAGTGCGGGGCCGACGGGCGCTAGGCTGGTGGGCGCGGGGCTGGCAATTGCGCGGGGCCAGCAGGCACGGGGATGGCGAGCACAGGGCAAGCAGGTGCGGGGCTGGCGAGCACGGGGCCAGGAGGTGTGGGGCTGGCGATCGGGGGGCCAGCGGGCGCTAGGCGACGGGTGGCTACGGGCAGCTAGCGACAGGCGGCTAGCTACGGGCGGCTAGATACGAGCGGCTAGCGATGGGCGACTAGGTCTAGGGCTAGGAGGGAAGCGCGGGTGGGCGGATTGGACCTAACCTAGCGTGATACCATATCAAAGTAGCAAAGTGACTAGAACGTGAGATACATGGAAGTTTTGTGCTAAGGGGTTGTACTATCTAAGAGTACGCACCTATCTTGCCTATATTAACATACACATATGTGTTTGACACCTTCAGTGGCGATTAGAACAGCTTTCAGTGTGATATAAGTGTTCGGTGTTGTACTAAGAGCACGAATTGATCTAGCCTATAACTATGCATGCAATGCATATGTATAAGTTGAGAATTATCTCTGTTGCGGGCTAGCATTGTTTTTTTTTGTAATTTCATCCACCATGTCTAACGAAGTGGTGGACGAGAAGAAAAAAAGGCGATTATAACCGTTTTTTTAGACGGGTGCCCTGAAAGGTTGACAAATATATACTGTTCTATATGGGGCTCCGAAATGTGACAAATGTCGACGTGAAAACGTAGGAAGGGTTGCGTAGGTAGTAACCTGAAGATTTTTAGGTGAAGATGTAAATGTGTGCTCTTCATAAATTGTAATGTCTTCAGATTAATGCGTGCAATGGGTTGGTTTTCGCGTAGGGTGTTGCGATGTTCGCTCCTTGGCGAACCACACTTGCCACCTCGCACCACTGCTCCACGCCCCTGCTCGCTGGCAGGGTTGGCAGCTGCTGCCTGGTGGGCACGAAAAACGGGCAAGGTGAGTCTTTCATAGAAAAGACAATCACGTGACGGGATGACTTGGTTTGAGCGGAGATCCAAAATCTTCCACGCGTGATATTGTTTTTCGATGCCGAGATATACCCCCCATTTTGCTCGTTCGGAAAATTTGCCGAGTGCTGCAGTTGGAGGACGAAACTGTACAACACACCCGAAAACTCGTAAAAGTTTTGTACTCCCCACTGTACGTGTCCACTGCAGGTGTGGAGAAGAGAACTCGGGCAGGGAGGTTGAAGAAAGAAGATTGTGTAATAGCACGGCGTGGTCCATCGCATACGGCAAAAAATGCGGTGGAAGGGCTGCCTGCGTCAGCAGAGCACGCATCTTCTCCTGCAGAGTTCGGTTCATCCTTTCTGCTACCCCCATCTGTTGGTGTGCATGTGGCAGGGACTGCTTCCGTTTGATGCCGAGTGTCTGAAGGTATTGTGTGAAGGTGTTGCTGGTGTACTCCCCTGCACCATCGCTCTGAAATTCTTGCAGTTTCACGTTGGACTCTTGTTCGGCGACAGCGAGCCACGCGACGAAGACGGAGTGAGCTAGATGCCGCGCAGGTAAGTTTCCTGTCCAGACATAGCGTGTAGACACCTCGATGAAAGTGATCACATAATTCTCGTCTTTAGGGCCTGCTTCAGACAAGTTGAGTATGTCGCTGTAGGCTTTCTGCATCAGTTTATAACTTGTTGAGCCAGGAAAGTGACTTGGAAATGGATCGTGCGTAAGGTTGGCAACTGGACAGGTGGTGCAAACCGTCGGACGAGACTGCGGCTTCATCTCCGTGCCATCACGTAAAAGTAAACTGTTTTTATCAAGAACTGCTGCTCGAATTGAATGATTTAGAATTCCTTGTGATGGATGTCCTAACCGCTGATGCCATATATCTTCTGTGGTTTTGTGTCCTGATGATCGCAGGTAAAAATCGGAGTTAGTATAAATGGAAGAAAGAATGAAAGGAGAAAGGGCTGGGGACTTGTCAGTTTCTCCTTCGATTGAAACGGGTAAGAGGTAAAGTAACAGTTGTTGGTGTAGTTAAAGGTGTGACTGCAACTGCTGATGCTGCTGCTGTTGATGTTGTGGCATGTGTTTCGGCAGCAGTTACTGTTGGACTCAGCTGCTCAGCTACTGCTTCCTGTTCTGCTTCTCCAACGACATCTTGTTCATCAGCGGCAAGACCACTTATCTCTCCCCAATGTGGTGCTGGAGTTCCTTGAAAGGCTGCTCGGGTATTATAAAAGGTGCGCCAAGCATTGGCGCTTTCATCGGCGGTATTAAACTCCCATGTATCCAACGCGGTAAGTACGGCTGCTGCAGTTCGAGAAGCTGTTGGTACAGTTGTTGCTCGAAAGTCAATGTCCACGTGTTGATAGTCTGTTTCGTCTGGGTGATCCCAGGGACCAAGTGCAAGGACTCGTTCAGAGTCACCAGAAGTTCTCTGTGCTGCGAACTGAAGTACCGACACGCCATATTGAGTGGCGGCACGACCAAGGTAGGTATTAGTTGTACTGTGCCAGAGCTCTTGATCCATCGTCTCACAATTTCCTTGTGTGCGGATTTTGTGTGCCAGGAGTTGAGCTGTAGAAAGAAGGTTGAAGCCAAGACTGGCAACGATAAGAACATTCGTAACATGAAGTGAGTATCCCGTGTCGATAGATTCGAGCATGACACTGCCAACTGATCGTGCCATTATCGTTTGTCCGTTGGCGACTGTGACATGTATCGGACGACGAAGCGGACGCTGATTCGTGATAAAGCTTGTTTTGGCAGAACACATATGCCATCCGCAGCAGCTGTCGAGATACCAGGTATCTGGTCCTGAAATTATGCGAGCAAGGTTAGCGTAAACTTGAGGTAAAGGAATGCCTTCAGCACTTGTTGTTTCTTCAAGTCGGGTTTCGAAATCTGTTTCTGAAACATCAACTGTTGTAACACATCCAAAAACTCCTTTTCCTGATGTGGCAGATGCGAAGGCCGGCGGGCGCTGCTGCGACGTTGATGAACTCTGCGGCGGTTTCGGCATCTGCTGCTGCTGAGACGATAACTGCTGCTTTGGCGGTTATGTCTTCGGTGACTGCTGCGATCGGTGATACGGCTGCGAAGTGCTGCGACGTTGATGACGACTGCGACAATTTTGGTAAGTATGTCCTGGTTTCTTACAGAAATGGCAGAACGGATACTTTGGTGGATGTCGATTCTGTGTTTCTGGATTGGAGTAAAAACTTAAATAAACCCCCCTTTTCTGGTTGCGTTGTGACTGCAGGTCAAGATCTTGCTGCTCTGCTTGAAGATAAGAAGAAATTTCAGCTTCGGAGAGGTTGGGATTCATGCGCAGGAAGGCGCGCGTCTGTCGCCATTCGGGTCCAAGTCCAGCAAGAAGGACAGTGAGATACATCTCACGAGGGAAGTATCCTCCGCTCTTTTCCAGTTGATTGCGTAGTGTACGGACTCGGTTAACGTAGTCCATGACATTTTCGGTTGTCATCATCTGCACACTTGTCAGCTGCGAAAGGATTTTACTCACGGTTATCGTATCCTTTGCCATGTATACCCCTTTCAGATGGTTCCATGCAGTTTCGGCTGGTGTGAAACTTGATTGAAATGATCGAACGCCAAGCTGCTCCTTCGGCGACAAGTT
The DNA here is from genome assembly GCA_027943415.1 of Closterium sp. NIES-67. Taxonomy (NCBI): domain Eukaryota; kingdom Viridiplantae; phylum Streptophyta; class Zygnematophyceae; order Desmidiales; family Closteriaceae; genus Closterium; species Closterium sp. NIES-67. The sequence goes on along the minus strand of BQMB01000120.1, from coordinate 73,807 downwards.
CCGTACAAGAACTGTCTACGCCCCGAGAGAGGCGTGTAAAAAACTCTGCAGCTCCAGTTGTGTTCCCACGACAGGATACGTAAATTCGCCAGTGAAGAACGGCCATAGCCCAGCGGACTGCGCCAGAAGCTCAAACTCAAAGCTCCAGGAGTAGAGGTCAACACCATTAAAAGGTACGGTTGTCTTGATCTGAGTATTGTTAAGTAAATTTGGAGGCTGAAATAAAATGCCTGGCTGTTGCTGTTGTTGCTGTTGTTGCTGTTGTTGTTGCTGTTGCTGTTGCTGTTGCGGTATTTGCTGTGGTTGCTGATACTGCTGTTGCTGTACTTGCTGTGGTTGCTGAGCAGGAGAACGACCGAAGATATATAAGGGATGCTGAAACTGCTGCGACTGCGGCTGCTGTACGAAAGGTGAGAAGGCAAACGAACCAGTATTTGGAGCTGTAGTTCCACGCATGTAGCTTGAGCCGTCAAGGCTCATTCCACTGAACGCAGATGAAATTGATTGCATTGTAACTGGTGGCTGTACTGATGCTTGTTGCTGTGCTGTTGTCTGTGATTGCTGCTGTTGCGTTGCAGGTGCAGTCGATGGAGCACCTGGAGTATTCACAGAAGGCGGATTCTGCATACCAATATTAGCGTAGGCTGGTGGAAAGTGCCCAGAGGCTGAGAGACCAGCGGCGGTAGTGGAGGCATGTGCTCCAGTAGTCCCAGTAACTGATCCAGCAGATGGTGCTGGTGTTGGACCAGTCATAGTTGACGGTAGTCTTAATTCCAGATAGCTCTCATACCATGAACTAAATCATCTGGTGTTGTAGTAGACTAAGTATAAAACTATAAACACGAACACTTGGCAAATCCTCAAGTGTTTGTCCAGGATCTTTGCTGGAAAGGTAGACTAGTAAGACAGCGGAAGTCTTTGTAAAATGCAACTGTCAAGGTTGAATAACCTGAGTACGTGAACTTGTGTGTAATTGAAGTTAATAATGAAAAAGACCTGACAGAAATTTATTAGTTCTACGAAAAGTACCTATTCGCTAATGTACCTGTTCGTCACTATCGCGCTATGCGCCCTAGATGATAATGAAGAGGTGCGACTGTTCGCGTGACTGAAACGACTGTCCTATGACGAGTGCTATTTGCTGACATCATCCTACGGACTTATCTTCTACAGTATGATTCGACACTAACTACACTTAATCGACTTACAGAAATGCTAAGTACCAATTTTATCACAACAATTTTATTAGATTAAATCACTCTGATTCTCTGAAAATCAGAGTTGTTTTTGAAAACCACTCTGATGGTCCTAGGTAAATTTTTGAAAGTATAAGTTTTCTCTGATTTGTCAGAGTTGGCCTATGTACCACCCTGAAGAGTTTTCAATGCGGGGGATGCTCCAATATTTTTCCCTGTACTCTCTGTATTCGGCTTAGTCACCCGACTGCCAGTCACACCCCTCCCATACCCCACGCAACCTGGAGAATTTTGGCTAAGTCCTTTGCAACTGGTCACATCCTGCTTCATACCTCTGTAACCTGGAAAATTTCGGCTTACTCCTCTGTAACCAGTCACAACACACTTATACCCCACACAACCCAGGCGCATTCCTCCTTCCCACACCCAACCCAACCTAGCCCTGCTGTGATCAGTGGTGTTTGACTGGCCCTTGTTAAATTATATATTGAGTTATATAATTGTTAGGCTTGGTAGGTTACCGAACTTTACTGTAGAGGGTACAATCCCCTCCTTGTATGCCTCTCTCTTTCTATTCCAACACTCTTTTCTCTCCTCTCAACATTTCTCCTTCCTAAACCTCACGCCACTCCATGGTTCCTCCTAGCTAAACCTCATGCCTTTCCTAGCTTCCTAGCTAAGCTAGCCTTCTAACAGCCCTTGCCGTCAATCTCGATAGTTTTCACGTGTGTAACTTGGCACGGGGTTGACATGTAAACATCGCAGCTGTCGCAACATAGCGAAAGCGATTGGTACAGCACCAGCCAATCACTGGCGTGTTGTTTCGCTCGCAGGCAGCCAGGATTGGCTGCTATTTTTTTCCCACGCGAAATGCCTTCCAGCGTGAGTTGCAGTGCTGACTGAGGACACGTTTTGTACCTGAGGAGGCTCGAGGGAAGAATTCGGGGCATCAAATATAGGTACGGGCTGTTTAGAATACGTGAATGATTACTAGAAGGAGAAACCTAGAACATATACCTGTTGGGTTGTACTCACTAGAAGCACACACCTAGTCTAGCCTATAACTTCTACATAGAACATATGTATAAGTTGACACGGGCAAGATCCCCTAAGCCAGAACTTTGGGTCATCTGGTCCATCAAACTGATGCCCTGAAGTCCTGCCTAGGGACTTCCCTGAGCACGGAGCGCGCCCTATCGAAGTATTTCGGAGCAGAGCATGCACTGATTTTTTTGGGAGAACCCGACTGAGACATCCCAGTTTCCAGCCAACTGTACTGGGCAGATTTCGGCCAAATCTCTATAAAGTTGCACGTTTCAGCGTTCGTTCTTGGGCACGGAATTGAAGGGGGTGTGTATATGGCACGCACCTATAAAAAAAAGTGGTGCGATTTGGCACTCTTCCGGGATAACGCAGCACGGTGCGAAATAGCCGTAGGGCGTGAATCCTGGGGGTAAGAGTTTTTATTTGAAAAGTGTGAAAATACCCTGACAAATCAGAGTTCGAGCTCCAGGGCACTCTGAAAATCAGAGTTTGGCCAGGAGTCACTCGTGAAAATCAGAGTGGTGAAAAACCAAAGATAAGCCCTGGCTCGTTGTGTCCCATGCCCCAAATTAGCCAGGTGAAATGCCCTGATTGCCCTGATTTTTCCGGGTGTTTTTTGGCTTGGTCTTAAAAATCAGACTCACTAATATTTTTAGGCTGATTCAAAAAGTGTAGCGAATTTTTATCCCTGACGAAAACAGAGTTGCGGAACACGGCACCCTAAGTCTTCAGGATGTCCTGATACCCTGATACCGAAACTCTGAAATTCCGGCTAGGTCCCCCACAAACAGAGACATCCCTCACATCCACCCTGCAAGTCAAAAATTTGGCCAAGTCCCTCGCACCCAGAGACAATCCTCCCACACACCCTGGAACCCTGAAATTTCGTGAAGTCCTTAGAGGCATCCCTCCAACACCCCCCACAACCAATACGAAACGGCGAAGTCCCCACAAGAGACACTCTCCCCATACCCCGCGTAACCCTTTTTCTTTGCTAAGTCCTCGACACAACAACCAGACACATGTCCCACCACACCCAATCATGAGCATGAAAAAATTCCCCGCCCTGTTCCCACCCCTGCAAATTCGATGTCCCTCCCGCACCCAATCAAGTGCTGCTGATCTTCTTTCCGCCCCTGCAAATTCGATTCCCCCATATCCATCCCACTCTCTATCCTCCCCCCCCCCCCCCCCACCCACCTTCCCCAACCCCCGCATGCGCAAATTCGCCTCACGCTTGTTTCACGTTTCACCTGCATTGTAGCACCGCATTATACCGCATTCCACTTCGAACTCAAAACTGAACTTGCTAAGAATGCCAAGAGTTAGACAAGGTGCCAAAAAATCTACACTTTCAGCTACCGTCATCCCCAGTATATAACACCCTATGGTGGATATTATAATTCACTAAAAGAATGAGTGGGTGTTAAAAGTGGCCCGGAAAAATATAGAGCCCATGTGTTATGTAAAATGCAATATGAATTTGAGTGTTTTAAGGCTTACACAGCTACCGGTTCTTGTTCACACGATGTTGGGGATATGAATGCAATTGCATACGTGTCGAATTTGACATCAGCACGACCACGTGTGGCCAATCCTTGGCGGCCGTGCCTGCCAACAGCGGTAAAAATGCAGCCACAGGCTGCCAGCGCAGGGTAAGAATGGTTAGGTGCGGTGGATGCTGCTACACAGCAGACGTGAGGGAATATGCCCTTCCAACTTGGCATATTGAACCTTCTGACCGCACCATCGCATGCCAGCATATGATGGTGTTTCCGGTTCGCCAAAGACCGTGCGCACTCCGGGAAGGGATTCCAATCACGTTTCTTGTTCATCCCTATCTTGCTGCAGCGTTTATTTTCACTTCTGCTTTTGTTCTCGACACAAAACCCTTCATGATGCCCGGGCTCTCTAACAGAGCCTCAGGCACTAGTCCCTCAACTAGCAATCTCCCTTTCGGGTGCTGCCATGGCAGCGCGTACGTTTAGCAGCCTCTCTGTATTGTGCACCCATCGTCCTCCCTCCGGCAACCAGTTCCTACTCCGTCCGTTCCTGTCGATTCCCCCGGCACCACCTGCACCACCTGCTCCTCCCGCTCCACCTGCGCCACTTGCACCTCCTGCACCTCCGGCGCCTCCGGCGCCTCCCGCTCCCTCGTTGCCGATTCCCAGTCATCCGCTTGAATGGGACAATTCATGGCAGGACGATGAGGACGAGCTGTACTGGGAGGAGGCTGCCGACGGAGAGCCTGAGCCTCCGCCAACACTTCCTTGAGTTGCTATTCCGTCTTTCCCTCAGCCTAGGTGTCGTCCCAACATGCCTCGCGTTAGCCGTGATGCCGCACCTCCCTCTCCCAGAAACTGCAGGACGAGGCGCAAAACAGTCTCACGCACGGCGGCAGAGAAGCTATTCTGGTTGGGCAAGCTTGACGATGACCCTAAGCTATCCAACCGCAAGCTTGCAAGGATGGCGGAGGTCCAGCCCTATCAGATTCGCGTGTGGAAGAAAAACAAGGCAAAACTGGCGGTGGCTGCTGGCTGCAGGCGTCGTCTCGTCGGCTCACGGTGCAAGGCCAAGTTCCTCGACATGGAGCGCGAGCTGTACAAGCGCTTCCTCTCCCATCGCGTACATGGCTTGGCGGTCTCCATCATCTGCCTGCAGAAGTGGAGTCGGAAGTACATGAAGAAGCGGCACCCTGGAGTCGACTGGTGAGCATTGTCACGATGGACCTTGCGCTTCCGCACTCGCTGCGGTTTGACGAGGTGTGTGAAGACCGGTTAGTTTCAATTGCTCCGAGTGTTTCCACACCGTCTTTCTTCGCGAATTCGACTTGTACTCTTGCGTGTTATTCCCTGTCTGCATGCTTATTGTGTTTGGTTTTTTTGTGCTTGCATATTGCGAGACAAAAGTGGAGAAGTTTTGGGAGTTTGTGCGTCAGGTGCGGAAACTGAACTGCTACCCCGACGAGTTGATAATCAATGCCGACCAAACACCTCTGTTTCTAGAGATGCTGTAGGAGACAACGCTAGAGGTCCGCGGCTCATGGACGGTGCACGTGTTCAACGCCAGCTACGAGAAAGAACGACTGACCGTCATGCTGGCAGTCACTGCTGCTGGATAGAAGCCGAATCCGTATGTCATATTCAAGCGAAAGATCGTGTCCAATATTCGAGTCCCCCCTGGTGAGTTCAAATCTTGTTGTTTGATTAATTATGTTTATCTTAATCCACGTCCCATGCCCTGTTGTTTTTCTCCTCTTATTGACCCCGCCGGATTTCCTTTGTCTTGGCTTATGTCCAGGCATCATCATCCGTGCGCACCCGAAAGGATTGATGGACGAGGAGCACGTGAAGGACTGGATCACAACAGTGCTCGTCCTGTTCCTTAAGCGATTCCCTGCAAGGCGTGGCGGTCGGGCGAAAGCCCTCGTCGTCCTCGACAGCTACAAAGGGCACCTGATCGAGGGCGTGTCAGCGGCGATGCACCTCTTCAAGCTCTCCAGGGCCGTGATTCCTGGCGGCTGCACGCCGATCGTCCAACCACTCGACGTGGCTATCAACTGCTGTGTGAAGGCACATGTCAAACGGTCCTACACAGGTTGGTTTGAAGAGTGTGGCTGCAATTTGAAAACACTCGCAGGTGAGGTCCTTGCCGCTCTATGCCTGCGTTCCATGCTGTTTTCGTTACGTGTGCTCCGTCGTACACTTCCTGTCTATTTGGACGCTTGCTCTTTTAATCGATAAAGGTTTTTCGACTCTACAATATTGCCTTTTCTACCGCCTTATCTCTTTGCGCCCCAGCCAGGAAACCTCAAGAAGCCCCCCGCGGAGGTGGTGCTGTAGTGGATCGCAACCGCGTGGGAGGCCGTCCCTGCCGAGCTCATCCGAAATGCCTTCAAAACCTACGGCATCTCCACCGACATTAATGGGACAGAGGATGAACTCATCCTCGCCCATATGAAGGACAAGGCAGATGTGGAAGTGATGGATGACGTGCACGCGGAAATGGAGGAGAGAGGCGAGAAGAACCCGCTCTACGAAGTTGAATTCATCAAGGCCGCCGAAAACGAGCTATCCGAGGATGACAACGACGTGCCGCAAGCTGCATCGGCGGCATCCGTCTCGGCCAAGGTAGCAGAGTCCTCCGCTATGGCGAAGGCGCGTCTGACGGCAGCAGCAGTAGCTACTGCAGCAACAGCGACGGCCGCAACAGCAGCAGAAACAGCAGCAACGTCGGCAGCAAAAGCATCTGCGACCAGTGATGATGACTCCATTGAGATGGCGCCAGCGGCAGAGGTGCTTGCTGGGCTGGCAGCCTCTAACTGGACAGACGACTATGACTGGGACGATATAGCGTCCGACGATGACAACGTGGAGGCGTGGCACGCTGGCGACGAGGACGACGAAGAGGATGAGGAGTATTAGACTGATTTCTGACTGGGCTCGAGCCCCTCTAGAGCTTGCAGTAGTCTTTAGATGCAGCTTCAGTAGCTAACACTTGACTAGAATTTGAGGCCTACAAATGCAGCCGTGCTAGAATCTTCCATGATGTACTTGAATGCTTAATATTGTATCGATTAAAGAGAAGCAAAAAGGTGGGGGGTGTTATGTAAAATTCAAAGTTCAAAAAGCGGGTGCTCTCCTAAATGCACCCTGTCATAAGCTCTACCCCGCATAAACCACCCATGGAGTGACTATTCCGGCGGGTGTTATGTAGGGGGGAATACGGTAAGAGTTCGATTTTTTTTACCCTGCCAAATCAGACTTCGAACAACTTTTACTCTAGCCGTCAGGTTAAAAGTTTTTTTGTACTCTGATTCCTAAGAGTTGCCTAAAACCAATTTTGAGCCCTGTTGTGTCCGCGCCGATGAAAAAATAGGAGTCGTGAGTCTGAGCAATTCCAGGCTGGAAATTTTTGTCAGGGTAATTTTCTTTTTTTTTTGCCTGAAATTTCAGGCTGGAAATTTCAAAAGGCTGGAAAATCAAGCATGGGTTTTGAAACGCGCTGAATCAGTTCGTCGTGTGATCGAGGGAAAACCTGTGTTTTCAAGGAACTGCCGAAACCCCACCTACTGGCAGCTTCCACGCAATTTTCGCTGAGGACAATTGACGTGACACGTCCCTCACACCTACTCTAGCTTACATCGGACAACCATAATGATTTTTGGTCCAAGGACCAATCATGACTCACACCCCTCACAACTGCTCCTGATTACCGTACCTCGGACTCTTGCGTGATTTCGGCCTAAGGACCAATCACAGCCTCACACTTGCTCCAAGTTCGCTCGGACCACTAGCAAAATTGCTCGGAGGGTTGTTGGGGGAGTGAGAGGGGTGTCTCTAGAAAAGGACTTCAACAAAATTTATGGGTTGCTGGGTGTGCTGGGGGACTGTCTCTGGCTGCTAGTGTTAAAATTATGTAAGTTATAATTTATAGGCTTGGTAGTTGTTACTGAACCTTACTGTAGAGGGTACAATCCCCTCCCTGTATGCCTCTCTCTTCCTAGTCCCCTCTCTCTTTCTCTCGACACTTTCCTACTCTCCTAGCTAAACCCGCCGCCACTTTCATGGCGGCCTTTCCTTCTTCCTAGCCATTCTCGTATTCTAACATGGTATCAGAGCCGTCCGTTTCCGAGCCTGCTCCCACGCTTCCGCCGCGTTCTCCTACGTCCGTTGTTCCTGCCCGTGCCGCCGTGGTGGCTATGCCGTGTTGTGCCGCCGTGGCGGCCATGCCCGTCCTGCTGTGCCGCCATTGCTGCGTCGTGACCGTGCATACCGTCGCAGCGTCGACGTCCTGCGACGCCGCGCTGTGTCGGCGTCGTACGGTTGCCGTGGCGGCGTCGTCGGGCGACAGCCGGCCGCGCAACGTCAGTGGCACCGCCGGACCTGCCGCCCGCTCGGCAGCCACGGGCGTGATTCTGGACTACGCCCCCCCCCCCCCCCCCCCCCCTCCCCCCTCCTTCCCCTGCACCCCCCTTACTTGACACAGCCAACGACTGCCTCGTGAGGGCCCTCCCCATCGCCGAGGAGACTGGCCATGCCGCCGAGAGGGCGGGGGCCGCCGCAGTAGCCTCTGACGTTCAAGCCCTCGCCGCCGCCGCTGTTGCCGCTGGCCTGTTGCCGCCGCACGCCGCCGCCACCCCCGCTGTCGTCACTGCCGCCATTGCCATCCCTCGGGCCATGGGAGCTGCCCACTTCCGGAGTCGTCGCGGCTTTTGCTGGGAATGGGGGTGCTAGGTTAGGGGGTGTGGGGTGTGGGTGGGCTTGACTCTACCAAGCCTAGGGGGTGTGTTAAAATTATATAAGTTATAATTTATAGGCTTGGTAGTTGTTACTGAACCTTACTGTAGAGGGTACAACCCCCTCCTTGTATGCCTCTCTCTTCCTAGTCCCCTCTCTCTTTCTCTCGACACTTTCCTACTCTCCTAGCTAAACCCCGCCGCCATTTTCATGGCGGCCTTTCCTTCCTCCTAGCCATTCTCATATTCTAACAGCTAGGACTTAGCCGAATTTTATAGGTTGCAGGGTGTGTGAGAGGACTTGACCTTGGGGGTATGGAACTTAGCAGATGCATCTCAGGTAGGTGCACTTTTTTGGGTTGAGGGCAGGTAGGTGCAGTATGCATCTCAGAGTCTGTACGCGCGGTGCTCTGAGAACTCAGTATTCGCTAAGTGCGAAGTCTGAAATTCTCAGGACTCAAAATCACATAACTCTGAAGGGTTCAGTATTCGAGAGTTGGCAAGTCTGAAAAATCAGGATTGGCCAAAAAAATTGGAATAAAATTACAGACAATCAGACAAAAATAGTATGAAAAATCAGCCCTGCATGCCGGTGCTTTATCTCTCAGATTGTGTTCGCATCGATTACATGCTCACGTGCGCTCCAACTTTGTTGGTATGGTGGAATGTTGAGTTAAAGAAGCTAGGTAGCTAGGGAAGCCACAGAAATGGCGTGAGGTTTTAGGTGGTAGGAAAATATCGAGAGGAAAAAGAGATGGAATAGAAGAGAGAGGGATACAAAACGGGGGGTTGTACCCTCTATGGTAGAATCCAGTAACACCTACCAAGCCTACCATTATATATATCAAATACCGAAATCCCCTGTATATAACACCCCATGGTGGATGTAATAATTCGTTAAAAAAATGACTGGACGATCGGCGTGCAGCTGCCAGGTATCACGGCACGTGAGAGTTTGAAGAGACGCATCAACGCCGCCACCCCCTTGGTCAGATGGCCTTTGTAGGAGTCGAGGATGACAAGAGCCTTCTGCCGCCCGCCACGACGTGCAGGAAGTTGCTTCAGAAAGGGGACGAGGGCCGTCGTAATCCAGTCCTTAACGTGGTCCTCATCCATCCATCCCTTCTCCTGTGCACGGATGATGATTCCTGCATGCAATAATGAAAGAACCAGACAACATAGTATTCGTTTCTCCGGTACATGTAACACTTAGTCACATCAAGACCCAATCGATACTGACCTGGCGGGACTCGAATCTTCGGGAGCGTCTTGCGCTTGAAGATCACATACGGCTTGAGCTTTTTCCCGCCAGCAGTGACCGCAGGATGACGGTCAACCGCTCCATTTTGTAGCCAGCAGTGCGAACATGTACCGTCCTTGTACTGCGGACTTCTAGTGTAGTCTCTTGGGGCATTTCCAGGAACAAGGGCGTCTGATCGGCGTTGATGATCAAGTCGGCGGCATACTTGTTGACTGTGCACATCTGCCGCACGAACTCCCATAACTTCTCGACTTTAGCCTCGCAATCTGCAAAACGAGAAGACAACATACGATGTGAGTGTACATGCTTAAGTTCTTACAGCTCAATGAATCGAAACCTGCAAACGAAATTGCTACAGAGCGCGCCTATAAAAAACGTTGGTTAGGCATTCGTCCATCTTTGTTTTGACGCGCCGTATCAATCCCCAACGGGTGCGAAACCGAAAGGTCCAACAAGATATGCACGCCAGTCGACACCGAGATGGTGCTTTCGCATGAATTTCCTACTCCACTTCTGCAGACAATTGACCGACACTGCCAAGCCGCGCACACGGTGTGAGAGGAAGCGGTTGTACATCTCCTTCTCCATGTCAGGGAACTTTGCCTTGCGTCCAGCACCGATGAGACGACGCCTGCATCCCGCTGCCGACGTGAGCCGCGCCTTGTTCTTCTTCCAGTCGCGTATCTGACAGGGTTGTACCTCGGCCATCTTTGCCAGCTTGCAATTCGAGAGCTTCGGGTAGGAGTCGAGATGGGCCAACCATTATAGCTTTTCCGCCGCAGTGCGCGCGACTCTCTTGCGTCTGGTCCTGCGATGTCTGGGAAAGGGAGGTGCAGCATCCCTATTAACTCGCGGCATGTGGGGACGATGAATGGGCTGAGGGAAAGATGGAACAATGACACGAGGAAGTGTCGGGGGTGGCTCTGGCTCTCCGTCGGCAACATCTTCCCAGTGTAGCTCATCATCGTCCTGCCAGTCGTTGTCCCACTCCTCGAGACGACTAGCAATTGGAGACGATGGATAGGGAGGTGTGGGAGGAGCAGGTGGGGCAGGAGGTGCAGGAGGAGCGGGAGGCACAGGCGGTGCAGGCGGCCGGATTTGGTGACGGACGTGGCGTTTGGGTTGGATACTGTGAGAACAGTGGTTGGTCGTGTTCATGCTATCGCTGTTGCTGCCTCGGACAGTTGAAGCTTGAATGTCCCGTCGTCCGGCATCGATGATTATACGGAGGTGAGTGTCATTTTTTATGATTGTGGGTGGTGTTGTTGTTGCGTCCGTGCGTTTAAAACGCTAGTTGCTGACTTGGTTTCTTCGTATGTCTTTCTTCGTACAGGTCCATATCTTGCTGCTCGACGTGGAGCTCCGCACAAAGGTGCATCTCGGAGATCTGGCCATGAGCTCGTAGAAGGGAGTGCATCGTGCACCATTGTGGACCGAGACCAGCGAGGACGACCATGACAAACGAGTCTTCTGATAAGTGTCCTCCGCTTCGTAAGAGTTTGTCGCGCAAGCCTCTGCAGCGATTAATGTAAGGCATTGCCTTTTCCCCTGGTTGCATCTGAATTTTCATGAGTGGAGCCCTTAGGCGACTCTGTGTCACGCTGTCAGTTGCCTGATACATGCTCTTCAGGTGCACCCATCAGCTGATGGGTGCACCCATCAGCTCCGACGAACCGCCCTGCACACAACTCGAGAAACGCCGTTAGCTATATGGCCCGAACGGACTTCTGCGCTACCGACTCTCCACCACACAGCAATCTCGACGAACAACCCCCCACTCCGATGCAAACTCGGCTCCAACCGAACCCAAATTAAGCTGCAATCGCTCGCGACGAACCATCTGGCCATGACACATGGTTCCTCGATAGCTGCTGTGGACAACACATGTGTTCTTCAACGCGCTTTGTCCATCAAGAGAAGAAGTTGAGCCGCGAAGTCATAATCACTGCCGCTAACAACTAGAATCTGCGCACAAGAAAGGAGGGAGTCATTCAGTTACAATCCAGTGAGACGAACATACAAATGTCACGAGTACTCGTCGTTGACAACCCCGGCTACAACCTCCTAAGCATCAGCCAATTAATGCCAAAAGGAATTCACCTGGAGTGCGACAGCTTCGACCGAGATTTCCGGCTCTACCACTGGAAGGGCGGCCTATTCATCGGCAGAGCCATCCAGAAGCAATGAGTCTTCGTCTTGGACTTCGTTCCGGACCGCGGAACCGCTGACAATGACGGCGTCGTCTCCTTTGCGCCCTGGACACACCCGCTGGATCTTGACCCTGGTTTCGATTGCGATGGTTTCTGGTACTCCAACACAATACCTGAAGCAGAGAGCACCCGAGCATAAGCAGTAATGCAGGAAGCAGAAGAACAAGGAGAAGAGGAACAGGAAACAACGGAACAAGAACGACAAGGACAGAGCAGCCAACTTCCTGGAAGCCCAATCGCGGAACCTTCGTCCTCACCACTTGTCGAAGATATTCTGCCTGAACCGAAACCCGTTGAAGAACCACCACCGACAGACGCCGAACAACTTAAAGCACATCCGTGCAAGCACCATCAAAGCACCGCGACTGTCTTTGCCTACTACGCCAACTCGGGTCTGTACCACAGATATGTGGGATATAAAGCAAGCAAAGAAACTTGGCATCAAAGGTTAGGGCATCCTGGAAACTCCAAACTCTTCGACACTATTAGAGCAAACGTCGTCCACAAAGATGTACTTCTCTTACTCGATGTACGTGAACTTCGACGACCTCGACGTACCTACTTCATCTGCCAAGAAGCGAATCTTCCTCGTCAACCGTTCCCGACACATCACGACCCCAGCACACCAGAGTACGCCCCACTCGAAAAAATCTACAGCGACATCCTCTACATCCCGCGAGAAATTGGCCGGGCCGATCTCAAATATGTCATCACCTTCGTCGATGCTGCAACCAGATATACTTGGCACCTTAACATGCTGTCACGCGACCTCGCCTTATCCGCCTTCTTCACATGGCTTGCTGCAGCAGAGAGGGAGGGAGACACGAAGCTAAAAAGCTTTCAGTCACACGGGGCGATGGAATATCAGTTACAGCGATTCAGAGACTACCTCGTTGAAAGGGGAATCAAAAGACTCATCACTCTCCCCTACGCTCACCAACAAAATGGTGTGGCAGAGAGGATGAACCGAACCCTCTAGAATACCATGCAAAAGCTGCTGACTAGGATTGGACTGCCCAACTCGCAGTGGCCGGAGGCAATGAATTACGTCGTCATGCTGCAGAATCTTTTGTCGTCAAGCTCCCTGCCAAACAGCGCATCACCGCATCTGCTATGGAAAGGAAAGCAGGGCAGCACAAAATTGTTACGAGTATTCGGCTGCATGTTACAGTACCGTCCACACAATGCACGAGCTGGACGCTTTTCGCAAAGTGCTAGATGGGGACTACATATCGGCATCGAAAAACACTACGAAGCTTGAAAAATCTTCAATGTCAAAGATAAGGCAACAATACCAGCACGTGCCGTGTTTTTCTACGAGAACCTCATGCTCAAATATTACCTGGAGAACATTGCAACCAATCAAGACCCGTACAGTGGCTTCGCTGGAGCACGCGTGTTTGCTTCGACCGACGAAGAAGCTGACTTGGAGGAGCAGAACATCCCCAACGCGTCAGCAGCTGCAGGACCACTTCCCTACAGTCCCGTCAACATACATATGGATGATGACAACCCACGCGAAAGCTCAAATGCCGAAGCCTACTACCACTTCACCGACACTGGTTACGTAACACCCCACAGCACCGACACCAATGTTTCAGAATGAGTAGGACCAAGTTTCATACCTGACACCGACGCAGGCGATGAAGCAGCTTATCCCAAGGATCCGACACTTCCCCACTACACTACAACTAGACTGCAGATCCTCCGCCTGATAGTAGCCATGCACCATTCGTCGTCACCGCTAATCGAAGAACCAATAGGGAGAAATGGCGGGAGGCAATGGCCAATGAGTTCGTGGCGCTGCACGAATGCTACACCTAAAAGCTAATCCCCATCTCTCAGACCAAGAGAAAACGATGCTGTCAGGAAAATGGGTCTTCCGCGTCAAGACAAAGAGCGATGGAAGCATCCAGCAGTTCTGTTACAGGATCGAATGTGTCGAGGAAAGGTTGCACTATCGATTGATACAAGGCGCTTTTATACTTCCAAAGTACATCAGGTAACCAGGTTTATCCTATCCCAAGGGAATAGACCCTTCTAGAAAATAGAATCACCCTGCGTATAGCCACGCGAGGCTATTGGCTTTAAGGGATTACAGCAGGATTACCCTAGACATAGCCTACCAGTACATCCCGAGCGTGGTCGGTGATAAAATGATAATAACAGGATAAACCAAAGGATAATGGAAAGGGGAGAATAGGAAACCAAATGAGATGAGAGAAAAAGAGGAATGTAATAGAAAGGAAATAAGGAAAGGAACAAGTGGTGTAACGGGGTCGTACTCTCACACTTCCCCCCCTCAAAGCTGGATGGTAGAAGTAACACCCTGCTTGACAAGGTAGTCATGCAGAGGACGACGGGCGTTACCCATGTCGGACTCAGGTACCCAGCTGTCCTCAGAAGGATCATAACCCTTCCAACGAATAAGAAGCTCCACAATGCCATTCCGACGACGGCGGTGGGCAAGCACGGACTCGACCTCGTACTCGGGTTCATCGTGGACGAGGACGGGCGGCGGCGGCAGCGGTTGGCGTCCGACAAAGATCGTGTTGGGATCCCGATAGGGCTTCAGAAGTTGGACATGGAAGGCATTGTGAATCTTCCAGGTAGCTGGTAGGCGTAAGCGGAAGGTAACAGGGGTGACATGTGCTTCAACGAGAAAAGGCCCACAGAAGCGAGGTCGCAGTTTAGATGGGAGATGGCTGATGTCAAGATTGCGCGTGTCGAGTAGTACTCGATCTCCCACGGTGATGGTGTGGTCTGTGTGGTGGCGATCGGTCTGGCGCTTCTGTTGTTGTTGAATGTCGAGAAGGCGCTTGTGGGTCCGATCCCAAAGTTTGTGCATAGTCGTGATGAAATTATGAGCGGGTTGGACTGTGGCTGGTATGTTTGGTTGTTGAGGTGTGAGTGGGTGGCGTCCGTAATAAAGGAAGAACGGCATCTGTCCAGTAGCGGCGTGAGTAGCATTGTTGTAGGCAAACTCCAGAACGGGCAGATGCAAGTCCCATTTGGAGATGTCGTCCTTGCAGGCTGCGCGGAGGAGTTGCTCCACAATTTGGTTGAGGCGCTCGATCTGTCCATCTGTCTGCGGATGGTAGGTGGAGGACATGGCGAGTTTGGTCCCGAGTAGAGACATTAGTTCTTTCCATAATTTACTGGTGAACTTCTGTACGTCATGTGCCATGTGGGGCCAGTAGTAGTGTTTGGCGATACCGGTGAGCGTCTTGTTGCTACCGAAGTGTCCTGTGTACAGGACGTCATGGTGTTCTTTGAGTAGTAACTGGCACAATGGAGGATAATTAGGTACCCAGATCTTCGTTGATCCTTTCCGGTACGCGATGTCGTTGTGGCACTGTAGCAGATGTCAATTTACTGCCAAGGGAATTTCAGGGTCGATGGTGTACCCGTGTGTGAAGAGTCCCTTGAGGATTGGATTCATCCCTTCAACTTGGATAGCGGCAACGTATGCAGGCCGGCTAAGCGCATCTGCTCTGTTTTTGTGGCCAGGCTTGTACACGATGTCGTAGTGGAAGTGCGTCTCGAGGAAGTCAATCCAACGGACTTGCCGCCTGGAGAGGCTTGGTTGCGTCTTCAAATACTTTAGGCTGCAATGGTCGGTGTAGATTGTTGTTTTGCGTCCTTCGAGATAACATCTCCACGTTTTGAAGGCAATGATGATAGCAAGGGCCTCCTTGTCGTGTATCGGGTAGTTGAGTTCTGCTCCATGTAGTTTTTTGCTGAGGTAGGCAATTGGTTGCAGTCCATTCCCCTGGTCTTGCATCAAGACTGCTCCCACTGCCCGGTCGCTGGCGTCAGCTTCGATGACGTAGTCGCGTTCGGGGTCTGGCAAGATGAGTACGGGTGCGGACGTGAGTGCTTGTTTCAGTTGCTCCACGGCTTCCTGGTGTTTCATCTCCCACTTTTTGGGCGTATTCTTCTTCAGCAGATTCGTGAGTGGCACGGTGATCTTCGCGTATTGTGGCACAAACCTGTTGTAGTAGTTAGCGAAGCCTAGGAACTGCTGTAACTCCTTCACGTTCTTGGGTGTCTTCCACGTACGTACGGCTTCGATTTTCTTGGGGTCGAAGTGAACTCCTTGAGCGATCACCATGTGTCCTAGGAATTGGACCTTCTCAAGGGCGAATTCGCTCTTCGACAATTTGACGTAGAACCGTTCTCGTCGAAGAATTTCGAAGACGCGTCGTAGGTGTTCGACGTGCTGTTTCATGTCGCGAGAGTATATGAGAATGTCGTCCAGGTACACCACCACGCACTCATCCAAAAGTGGGCGTAGAATGTAGTTCATTTCGGCTTGGAATGTTGTTGGTGCGTTGGTGAGTCCGAACGGCATGACCAAATAGTCGTACGATCCGTACCGAGTTCGGAAAGCTGTTTTGTGGATGGAGTTGTCCGCCATTCGTGTCTGCCAGTATCCGGACCGCAGATCTAGTTTTGAAAATACCGTGGCTCCCCAAATCTGGTCAAGCAAGTCATCGATTCGTGGAATCGGGTATTTGTTTTTTATGGTCTGCTTGTTGAGAGCTCGGTAGTCGATGCACATGCACAGGCTTCCGTTTGGTTTCAGTGTGAGGACTACTGGGGCACCGTATGGCGAAGTGGATGGTCGGATGAGTCCTTTGGCGAGGAGATACTCGATCTGCTTCTTTATGTCGGCTAGTTATGTGGGGCTTAGCCGATATGGTGCTCGGAAGGTCGATTTCGAACCTGGTTCTCCACAATCTCGTGCTGGTGCGTTCGGTCTGGCGGCAGCTCGACCGAGAGGTCGTCGGGAAGAATGTCTTGGAACTCCTTCAGTAAGTCCTTGATTTTTTCTGGAGGTTCCGAGGCTTTCTCTCTGTCATTCTCCACCTCTGTTGCTATCGCCAGGAATCCGGTGTTGGTTCGCTTGACGTCCTTCTCGAATCTGGCGAGTGTCTCCACTGGGATATCTCCTGTATCATCCCTGTTGGGTAGCTGGACTCTCCTTCCTTTGTTGTAGATGCTTGCGGTGCACTTTACCCAGTTGATCTCGAGGTTGAATTTCTTGAGGAAGTCTCGCCCGAAGATCAGGTCAAGCCCTTTTATGTTGGTGATGGGGAGAGCAGGTTTCCAGCGCAGTGGTCCGATTTGTAGGTGTAGCACTGCTTCGCCGTACACTAGTAACTTGCTGCCGTCCACCATCGTTGCGGAAAACGCTGATGGCTTGTACTCTTCTCGAAGTCAGTCGATGGTTGCCTTGTCGCATACGGTGTGCGATGCTCCACTGTCCACGAGTGCTTGGAGGCATCGTCCTTTGCAGATGACCTCGAGCACGAGGGGCAGGCGTTGCTCGGAGTACCCAAAATAGTTTCATTGATTGGGTCATAGGGGACATCCCAATATTTGTTGCTTCCAACTCCTGAGCTGGCAGCTGGCTGAGGCTGCTTGGAGAAAGGCTCTTCTCCAGGGCCCGGAGTTTCCGTGACGACTGTTCGTGTCGTTGACGAAGTTGCCGAGTTGGATGCATCCGAAGAAGGAGTTCGGGGTTTTTGCAGCTTCTTGTAGACCCCCAGCTTCCTCTTGAGTTGCTTCAGCTTCATCGATGTCTTCTCTGGGGAACGGGTAGTCGCTGTGGGCTGGTGTCGGGAGAGGATGTTGACTCCGTGGAAAGGTCGGCTTCTTTCCGCACTCCTTAATTTGGTCCCCAAGTTCTAGGTACCCGTTCGATCTCCACAATTTTCTGCTTCTTCTAGAGTCCCTCCCGATTTTTTTCCAAGGCTCTAGCCCCTCGCGAATTACAACTTTCATTAAAGCATCTATATAAGATAACTTTACGAATCCTTATAATTTCTTGGGTGTTCAAGGAGTTTCGCTGCCTTGGGAGAGTCCTTTTTCGCGGAGTTAGATTTTTCCTCGGCGATTTCCTCTGACGAAGACTGGTCGTGGGGTGGAGATTTTTCCCCATCACTTTCTCCTGTTCGCGTCGAATCAGCTGCGTCGAAGTTGATTTTTCCGGAATCCGCGGTCGCTTTCGGATCTTTTCTTTTTCACCAGCTATTTCCGCAATTACTGGCGAGTCCCGTTTTTTGGATTCTGATTGGCCGAAGGATTTTCGCCACTGTTGCGTGCTCGATACTCAGCGCGTGCGGCTTTCATTTTGTTGCAGTCGAAGATTCGATGACCCGGCACCCCGCAAAAATCACATGGGAAGTTGGTGTTTTTCGGACGTGGCCGCCCTTCGAACCTGTCGACTTCGGGTCGGCAAACGTGGGGTGAGCCGAGCGGTCGCCCTGTCGCGTACTGCCGACGTGCGTCCGTCGTGTCCCGGCGTTGACCATGTCGAAGCGTTCCGCGGCCGATACGACATCACTGTAGCTCGCATAGTTTGTGGCTGCCACTTGTCGTTTGACTTCAGCCCGGCGAGGTACGACTGTACATTTTCCCCTTCGGTCATATCGGGAATACGGTTATAAAATTCCTCCATCTGCTGCGTGTACTGTGCTACACTCCCGAAATGTAGATGTCGATGATTTTTTTCCCGGGCAAGGAAACCCGAATTTATCGGCTCGAAACGTTTCAGCAGGTCGGTGCGGAACTGCTGCCACGTGGCTTTGCCGTGGATGAAGGTGCTGTTACCGCCGATCCACTCAAGTGCCGGCCTCGCATCAGTGTCGCCGCGAGTCGTACGTGATGTCCATCCCAGACTAGCGAGCTCGATCCGACGGCTGCGAAGTAGATCTCCATGCCGGCGATCCATCTGCGGACGTCGGAATTTTGATCGCTCGGATCGAACAGCTCAGGTGGGCGCGGTTTCGGAGCCTCGAGAAATTGCTGCGACTGCTACGTCGTTGCCGTTGTCGAGTCGTGTTGCGCGCCGGCGAGTCGAGTTACTCGCTCGAACTCTTATCGCCAAGCTTCGTGGTTGGCTGGCATCTCCTTCTATAGGGCGGCGATGCTTGAGAAGAGCTGCTGGGTAACTTCGGCGTTGTCGAAGTTCGCCATCCTGTTCAAAACACGCGCGGAGGGGGTACTTCGAAAAAAGCGCGGAGCTGGTGCTTACCAGAATCGGCGTCGAATTGGTCGCCCCCTGCGGTTTTTCGAGGCAGGAGTCCCGCTGCTGCTGCTTAGCTGAGCGCGGCCGAGTGAGAAAAGCTCTGATTACCAAGTGTTACAGGATCGAATGTGTCAAGGAAAGGTTGCACTATCGATTGATACAAGGCGCTTTTATACTTCCAAGTACATCAGGTAACCTGGTTTATCCTATCCCAAGGGAATAGACCCTTCTAGAAAATAGAATCACCCTACGTATAGCCCATGCGAGGCTATTGGCTTTAAGGGATTACAGCAGGATTACGCTAGATATAGCGTACCAGTACATCTCGAGCGTGGTCGATGATATAATGATAATAACAGGATAAACCAAAGGATAATGGAAAACGGAGAATAGGAAACCAAATGAGATGAGATAAAGAGAGGGATGTAATAGAAAGGAAATAGGGGAAAGGAAACAAGTGGTGTAACGGGGTCGTACTCTCACAAGTTCAAAGCCCGATGGGTCATTCGCGGGTTCGAACAGCGACTACACCAAGACCTTTGTCCCACTCAGCCGCCACACTTCACTTCGAATTCTCCTCGCCGATGCCGCTGCTCGTCGTCTCCCCCTACGACAGATCGATGTCGTCACTGCGTTCCTCTATGCCCTGGTCGAGACCAACATCTTTATCGAGCAGCCCCACACCCGACACTAGTTTGGCAACTCCTCAAATCCCTCTACGTGATCAAGTATGCACCACGGTTGTGGTAGCAGTACCTATATTGCGTTCTTACGAACATGGGCTTTGCCCAGCTACCACACGACCAAGGCATGTATCACCGTCCTACAGCAACGACTACGCCTGCTAATCGTCTATGTTGACGACCTGCTCTACGTCGGCTCTACCACATCCATCACAGCCTAGCTCGAAGGGCAACTGGAACTCCACCTCACTATCACGGCGTCGTCGACATTCACATAGTACCTCGGCCTCAATGCCTCCGACGGATCCGACACCATCCATCTATCGGCATCGAAGTACGCCGACACCATCGCTCGCAGATTCGACCTGTCCCCACTACCTCTTACTACTCCGTACACTCATACACCGCCGACATCCGAGTCGAACGCCCTGCTAGTGGAACTGGCAAGTATCCAAGAGTTCCAGCAGAAGCTCGGCTGTTTGCTATACGCCGCCGGCACCTGCCAGCCTGACCTCTCCTTCGCTGCCAGCCAGCTTGATACCTAGCTTTAGCGACCTGAAGGGGGAATCTGACGGAACTCGGCCGCGCGCTCCACTACTTCGTCTCGACCTCGACAATCGGACTAACCTACCACAAGAACGTTGCTACTAAAATCGAACTCATCGGCTACGTCGACGCCGATCATGCCAGCGATCAGGACAAGCGCCGCTCACGCACCGACTATATCTACCGCCTGGAACATATCGGCACTATTTCCTAGCAATCGGGAAAGCAAGAATTGATCGCCCTCTTATCTGCTGAAGCTAAACATATCGCCCTAAGCGCAGCCACAAAGGAAGGAGTTTACTTGCGCGAACTACTCAAAGAAGCAAAGATTGCTGAGTTACCGGACTTCTCTCTCTTCTACGACAACCAATCGACAATCAGAATCGCCAACAAAAACGGATTCGTGAACAGAACGAAGCACAACTCGCTTCGTTACTTCTTCGTAAAGGACGAGATTGAACAGGGTCGCCTTCAATTGGTCTATAGCGCCACAGCTGAAATGGCAGCCGACTACCAGACCAAAAAGCTGATGAAGACCAAGTTCCAGTACTGCATGCTGCTGACTGGACTGCAACACGTCAGCGACCTCGAACACATCGACATTCCAGAAATGAAGGGGGGTATTGGAGATGATAAAAAGACTTACGACATTTCCGGAGTCTCGCGTGAGTGTACGAAAAACGCGAAGACTACAACAGCGAGGATTACCAAGTCCAACACCGCTATAGTACCGTTAACAGTCAGAATCTCAAGAGTCAAGAGTCAGTGCACAGCAAGGACAAATAACCGTCCCGATATTACAGTACGGATGGTTACCCGAGTCGCCTTTATCGAGTCGTAAAAGGGAATGAACCCCTCGAAGTGCAAAATTGTTAGACTCTTCATGTTCCCTTGTATTATTATATAAACCTTGTATCCTTTCATTATACTCAATCACTTGTTCTCATATACCAGCACAAGGGTTCACTCAAGACTTCCGCTGTGCTATCAAGCTCTCTATTACAAGGACACAGCATTCTGAAATGATCGTAGGGCATTTATCAACCCAATAGTAATTCCTATACCTACTTTATGTTCAATGTTATGTGATTATAGCATGTGGAGGAGCAACACCCGAGGAAAAGGGATTGGGAGGATTTTTTTGTGGGAACGGTTGAGGGAGAGGGGAGAGTGTGGAGGTATGGAGCATGAATCATGATATATCAAGTATTTCCAAAGGCTGCTCGAAAGGAAGTTATTGTGGAGTCCTCCAATGGATAAATCAATTTGACTTGGTATGTATCAATATTTCTAAACCTGAATGTATGATACCTTCAAGCTATAGATACCGCAGGCTGTGAGGGAGGGAGCCCATTATTTAGATTGTATGATACTCTTGTCTATGCTACCTCTTTTTCTCCATTTAGTTCATGTACATTTTGCTTCGTAATGTTGATTTGAGCGAATTTGCTTGTATGGCTGGTATTGAACCGCTGTTCCTGATTCCGCGAAAAACGCGCGCTTTGACAAATCTTCGACTTGGCTTAATTGCGCCACCCCGTCACTCCGCGCTGCAGTGGTAACCCATTTTGCCTGAATTGGACAGCCCGTCGCTTCGCAAATGTTTTTTTTTTTGTTTCATCAGCATGTCGTCAGCATTTTACCAAGAGGAGAATTTACCCCCTTGGCAGGGGGAAATCTAGGATATATATATATATATATATATATATACACACACACACACACACACACACACACACACACACACACAGTAATTTGAGGCGCGGGAAAAAAAGAAAATATAACCTATAGGGGGCAGGCATGGCATTAGGGATGGCATTAACCGTAAACTCGCAAAAGGGCCGCGAGTTTAGGGTCAATTATATGCCAGGTCATAGCAACTGGGTGAGCTATTACGTTTGGTCACCCGGGTATCACGAACAATCACTTTTAGGGGCCAGTCTACTATGGTTAGTTACTCGCTATCACGAATCATCACTCGCTTCGGGCCAAAGCTATCACTTTTGGTTACAAGATAAAACAACCGCTGGAAAGCTGAAACTCCCGCCAAAAATTCCACTTGCGCTGAGCTACTGTTAAGAGTTGCACAACATTCAGTCGCATGTGGCCTCGTTCTTTGTGCGCGACTGATTTCCAAATAATTTTGCGAACGTGTTTGCGAGATGAAAATTACAGATGTATATTCGTAACTCATTCAATTTTGATATTTCAATCCATTTTTATAAATATAAGATTTTAATTATGGTTGCTTGTTGTCTACCCTTAGTATAGTGATTACTTAGTTTTTGCATACTCATATTTAGCATACTTTGTTGTTTGAAATGGACCAATTTCGGTAAATTGGGTTTTGTTTTAAAAAAAAAAAAAAAAAAAAAAAAAAAAAAAAAAACCTCGATTACCAAGCCCAAAACTCCACAAACGTAGGCGAGGATGTTTGATATATTTTTAAATTTCCAACGCTACTATCGTGAGAGAGAACCAATAAAGATTTTGGCGTGTCATTATTGTTATAATTTTGCAGGGTTTGTATTGACCCTTTCGAAGGGCAGAAGAATTGGTCAAGTCGCATAGGCACGTAGGCAGCAGTGTTCATTTCCTTAAAATAAGAGGGTTTTATGCATGTTTATGATTTGCTTATATGCATATACTATATGCTTTTTTGTTGCAGTACTAGGTTTTTGAATTGATTATGTGTATACACGAACTGGTTTTTGTCATCGTTTAGGTTTGATTAAGATATCAAATACTGAATGATTGACAATTTTACGTTTGTAACTACTATTTCGCTGTTAGCTGGCGACCTCGCATGGAAATCAGTTTTGAATTAAGGATGAGACCACACACGACTGAACACTGCAAATCTCAATAGAAGCTCAGTGCGGGTGGGATTTTTTACGAGAGTTTTAACTTTCAAGAGATTGTTTTACCTCGTGACCAAACATGATAGCATTGGCCCCAAGCGACTGACGATTCGTGATAGTTTGGTCAAGGAAAAAGAACTAAAATCAGTCGTCAGTCGCTTGGGGCCAAACATGATAGCATTGGCCCCAAGCGACTGACGATTCGTGATAGTGAGTGACTAACCGTAATAGTTTGGCCACTAAAAGTGACTGTTCGTAATAGCCGAGTAACCAAACGTGATAGTTTGTCTAGTGGTTGTGACTTGACATATAAATGCCCCGAGTTGAAGGATTTTAGTTCTTTTTCCTTGCCAGCTAACCCAAACAAGATACAGTCACTTCTACAGAACATTTGCGAAGCGCCGAGGTTGTCGAATTTAGGCAAATATGTTTACCACTGCAGCGCGGCGTGACGGGGTTGTGCAGTTTAAGCCAAGTCAAAGATTGTGCAAAGCGCACGTGTTTCTCCATGATTCCTGAACCTTCGCGAGCAGTTTGTCGAATGCCGAACCTGACTAGAATCTGGCTTTACCCAATGGGGGAATCTGGTCCCCTAGCCATCGAAACATCTAGCTTTTACTGGCTGACGTAGATAGGTCTGGTTTGCACTAAGTTGTCAAACATAAGTATAACTCATGTTTGTATAGACTGTATAGGGTCGCCTCTTAGAGGGTACAACACTCTTAGGTATATACCCTTGTACTCTCTCTCTATTCAACAATTCTTCAGTTCTAAGATGGTATCAGCAGTAGGTAGGTCCCACCGCCCCCCCCACGCTTCCGCCCTAGGATCTACCCCCGTGCGTCGCGCCCCCTAGGCCCCGTCGCGTCACCTAGGACCAGTCGCGCCCCCCCCCTGGGCCCGTCGCGCCCCCCTGGGCCCCATCGCGTCACCTAGGACCAGTCGCGCCCCCCCCCCTGGGCCCTGTCACGCCCCCCCCCCTGGGCCCCGTCACGCCCCCCTGGGCCCCGTCGCGCCCCCTGGGCCCCGTCACGCTCCCCTAGGCCCCGTCGCGCCCCCTGGGCCCCGTCACGCTCCCCTGGGCCCCGTCACGCTCCCCTGGGCCCGTCGCGCCCCCTAGCACCCGTCACGCCCCTCCTGGGCCCCCCCGTTGGTGCCTCC
This sequence comes from Closterium sp. NIES-67, assembly GCA_027943415.1. Lineage (NCBI taxonomy): Eukaryota > Viridiplantae > Streptophyta > Zygnematophyceae > Desmidiales > Closteriaceae > Closterium > Closterium sp. NIES-67. The sequence continues at coordinate 49,571 of BQMB01000120.1, read as the reverse complement.
TGGCCCTGTCGCGCGACTCCTAGCCCGTCGCGCCTTACCTAGCCCGTCGCGCCTTTCCTAGCCCGTCGCGCTTCCTCGTCCGTCGCTCCCAGCCGGCCCCGCAACCGTCCCAGCCGGCCCCGCGACCGTCCCAGCCGGCCCCGCGACCGTCCCAGCCGGCCCCGCGACCGTCCCAGCCGGCCCCACGACCGTCCCAGCCGGCCCCGCGACCGTCTCAGCCGGCCCCGCGACCGTCCCAGCCGGCCCCGCGACCGTACCAGCCGGCCCCGCGACCGTCCCAGCCGGCCCCGCGACCGTCCCAGCCGGCCCCGCGACCGTCCCAGCCGGCCCCGCGAGCGTCCCAGCCGGCCCCGCGACCGTCCCAGCCGGCCCCGCGACCGTCCCAGCCGGCCCCGCGACCATCCCAGCCGGCCCCGCGACCGTCCCAGCCGGCCCGCGACCGTCCCAGCCGGCCCGTCCCAGCCGGCCCCGCGCCCGTCCCAGCCGGCCCCGCGACCCTCCCTGCCGGCCCCGTGACCGTCCCTGCCGGCCCCGCGACCGTCCTAGCCGGCGCCGCGAGCGTCCCAGCCGGCCCCGCGATCGTCCCAGCCGGCCCCGCGCCCGTCCCAGCCGGCCCCTCGTGCCCGTCCAGGCCGCCCCTGCACCTGTCCCAGCCGGCCCCGCGCCCGTTCCAGCCGGCCCCGCGCCCGTCCCAACCGGCCCCGCGACCGTCCCAGCAGACCCCGCGACCGTCCCAGCGGGCCCCGCGATCGTCCCAGCCGGCCCCGCGACCGTCCCAGCCGGCCCCTCGTGCCCGTCCAGGCCGCCCCTGCACCCGTCCCAGCCGGCCCCGCGCCTTTCCCAGCCGGCCCCGCGCCTGTCCCAGCCGGCCCCGCGCCCGTTCCAGCCGGCCCCGCGCCCGTCCCTGCCGGTCCCGCGCCCGTCCGAGCCGGCTCCCGCGCTTGTCCCGGCCGGCCCCGCGTCGACTTCCGGCCCTTCCTCGCCGGCCCTACGACCGTCCGATCTGCACTCTCCCTGGTACGGTTCTCCACCACCTTTCACCGCACTGTACCGCACTGCACCGCACAGCACCGCCCTGCACTGCCCTGCATCGCACTGCCTCGCCTTGCACCACCCTGCACCGCACTGCACTGCCCTGCTCTGCACTGCACCGCACTGTACAGTCCTGCACTGCCCCTGAAGGCGGCGGAGCTTCGCTTCGACACTGAAGGCCAGCCTCTGGAGTTCGAGGCGTGGCTTGCCGACCTCCGGCGTCAACTCACTGGCCAGCGGCAGGATGGTGAACCGCTTTCCGCACACCTTGACGGTACGCTCCCCTGCCCAGACCCCCCTGCTGTTCTGCCCGCTGACTCCGCACCCACTGAGCGCGAGTCTACTGCTGCCACTGCCCGTGCGCGCTCTGTCTGGCTTTCTCGAGATGCTGTCGCTCAGCTTGCCATTAGCAATGCCCTTCCCCCGTCCGAGCGCCCCCGCTTTAGGTCCCTCACTACTGCCCAGGCTTACTTAGATCCTGTCATCAAGCGCTATTCCACCCCTCCAGCTGCCTCGGTGGGTCGCCTGATCCTCCCGATGCTCTTTCCTGACCTTGCGTCTTTCCCCACTGTCTCTGACCTCGCTGCCCACCTGCGCTCGATAGATGAGACCTGGGGCGCTGCCTGCACTGACGCACAGCTTAGAGCCCACCAGCCGCCCATTACCTCTACCCTTTACGTGCTTGCCACCCGCCTCCCTGACCGCCTTGCTGTCGCCCGCGACCGCTTCCTTAGCATTCACCCCGCAGACCTCACCCTCACTGACTTTGTAGACACCCTCACTGTGATTGAGACCCGCCACCGCTCCATCGCCCAGGCGAGCGGTACCGTGCCGGTCCCTATCTTTCAGGGTTGTGCCCCCGCTCAGTGTACTTTCTCCGACGGCTCTGCCGCTGTGGCTGAGACTGCTGCTGCAGCGCAGTTTCGTTCGGGGAAGGGCCGCCGCCCCAAGGTTGGGCGCGGCGGAGGAGGCGGGGGTGCGGGAGGGGGTGGTGGTGGAGTCGGGTCGTCAGGTGCTGGAGCGGACGAGGGGATCCTGCCCAGTCCAGCTGAGCCGCCGCCCCTGCAGTCGCAGCAGCAGCAGCAGCATCAGCCGCCGCAGCCTTCGCAGCAGCCGCAGCAGCCGCCGCAGACGAGGCAGACGAGTGTCCTCCCGCCCGGATGGCCCGGCGCTGGCGGTGGTCGGGCGCGTGGTGGTGTGCCGAGTGGTGGTTCTGGAGGCGTGCGTTGTCAGTACCAGATCCAGACCGGTCCTCGCCGCGGCTTCGTTTGCGGTAAGATCGGTCACTCCACTCCCCGCTGTTTTCGTCGCCTGGACGACCTCTTTCGTCAGCGCTTCGGCCCGTCGCCAGACCTCCCGGACTGGCACAGTTTGCTTAGTTGAAAGATTCAGATTTTTGACATGGACATGGATGCCATTGTTTCTGCTCTGCATGTGATGTATGCTGATGACTCTAGTGTGCTTCCCGCTTATTACTCACTGTTGGCTCGTGTAGGTGTGCCTAGCTTAGCCTCCCCTGCTGCGTCAGGCGTAGGATCCCCTGCTTTGTGTAGTCTTGGTGCTTCCGCCGTCGTTCCGTCCCCAGACGCCTCTGCTTCGCTTTCCTTCACCTTGGACTCTGGCGCTTCCCGGTGTTTCTTCCGCGACTTCACCACACTGACGCCGCTTCCTGTTCCTGCTGCCGTTTCTCTTGCTGACCCCTCCGGCGGTCCAGTAGTCGCCCGCAGTTCCACCACCCTTCCCTGTCCGGCGGTTCCTTCGGGCACTCTCACAGGTCTGCATATCCCCTCGTTCTCCAGGAACCTAGTTGGTGTCGGCTGCCTCCAGGACCTTGGCGTCACCACTACGTTCCCTGGTCACGAGCGGTATGCTGTCTGTACCGAGGCCGCCACAGGTGCCCCCCTGTCCACCTACCCCCGGGACCCGGTGTCCGGCCTGTTCACTCTGGACACCGTGACCCCCCCGGTTGGGGCGCTCCCTCAGGTGGCTGCGTCTACCCAGGTTGCTGCTGCCTGCTCCTGTCGGTCCCTCACTCACCCGACTCTCCTTTGGCACCACCGCCTAGGTCACCCTGCGCTCCCGCGTCTGCGTCACATGTCCCAGCACGGTCTTGTCCTTGGTCTCCCAGGTTCTCTCCCCGCGTTTCCCTCCTCCCCAGCCCCACCTTGCACGCCTTGTGTCGAGGGTCGGCTTCGCCGTGCCCCTCACTCCTCCCCGTTTCCCCATACCGCTGCGCCGCTGCAGACCCTGCACCTGGACGTCTGGGGCCCCGCCCCCGTCCCTGGGCTGCGTCGAGAGCGCTACTTCCTTGTGCTTGTCGACGACTTCACTCGTTACACCACAGTCTTTCCCCTGGAGCGCAAGGCCGACGTGCCTGGCGCTCTCATCCCCTGGCTTGTCTCTGCGCGTGTCCACCGCGGTCTCCCTGTCTTGCGTCTTCACTCAGACCGTGGTGGCGAGTTTGCCTCAGGTGTCCTTGGCCGCTTTTGTTGTGCAGAGGGCATCACCCAGACGTTCACCCTACCAGACTCCCCACAGCAGAATGGGGTCGCTGAGCGACGCATCGGTTTGGTCATGGAGGTGGCTCGCACCTCCATGATCCATGCCGGTGCACCCCATTTTCTGTGGCCGTTCGCTGTGCGCTACGCTTCTCACCAGCTTAACCTGTGGCCGCACCCTCAGCAGCCGCAGGTTTCGCCGACCCGTCTGTGGACTGGGTCTCCTGGTGACGCGTCTGCTTCATGTTTGGGGCTGCCTTGCTCACGTCCGTGCCTCCGGCACGGACAAGCTCACTGCCCGCACCCTTCCCTGCGTCTTCCTCGGTTTTCCCTTTGACGCGTCCGACTGGCACTTTTACCACCCGCCGTCTCACCGCTTCTTTCACTCTCGCGACGTCACCTTTGACGAGTCCGTCTCCTACTACCGTCGCTTCCCCCACCGCGGTCCCTCAGTTACCCCCCCCCTATTCCTGGTCACTCCTTCCCCGGTAGTCCCTGCCCCTCCCCCTCCTCCTCCCCGTCCTGCCCCCTCTGGTGTGTCCCACGTCACCCCCCTTCTGTCCGTGGACCCGGTTGAGGAGTCTTCTGACTCTGGTGGCCCTGCTGCGCAGTCCTCGCCGGCCGCCCCTCCCCCGGCGTCCCCTCCCCAGTCCCCTCCTCCACCGCCTCTGCCGCCGCTACAGCCGTCGTTGTCGCTGTCGCCGCCGCCGCCGCCGTCGCAGCACCCGTTCGTTGACTCTGGGGGTGCTAGTCCCGGTAGCTCTGGGGGTGGATCCTCTGGGGGTGCTGGTGTGGAGTGTGCCGGTGGTAGCCGCGGAGCCGCTTGCAGTCCCGGTGTCGCCGTTGTGCCGCCGCAGCAGCAGTCCCCGCCGGTGTCAGCCCTTCGCCTGCTCCGCCTTCCGTCCCCCGACCCTGCGGCTGTTTCTCTCCGACCGTCTCCTCCTCTTCCCGTCTACGGCCCTGTGTTCCCTCCGCCGGACTCGTCCCCGGCCCGTCTACCCGCCGCCTTGACTACGCCACCGCTCTGGTCTCTGACCCTGCCTGTCCTCCGTCTGTCGGGGGTGCTCCTGCCCTTGGCAGTGACGTCCTGGAGGACCGCCAGTTCGAGCTTGCATTCCTGTCCGAGGCTGCTCCCCATCTCTGTTCCATGCTGCTAGTCCTTGAGGGTGACCCAGACGCTTTCGACATCCCGACCCCTCGCACTTACGCTGAGGCGACCTCGGGACCTTGGGCCTCTCAGTGGATAGCTGCCATGGAGCAGGAGATGGCATCTTGGAGATCCACCGGCACCTTCGTCGACGCAGTTCCCCCGCCTGGGGTGAACGTAGTCGATGGCCGCTGGCTCTTCAAGGTGAAGCGCCCTCCTGGAGAGCCGCCTGTGTTCAAGGCGCGCTACGTGGCTAGAGGCTTCAGTCAGCGCGAGGGGGTGGACTTCTTCCAGACCTTCGCTCCGACCCCGAAGATGACTACTCTTCGGATTCTGTTACACCTAGCTGCTCAGCGTGACTACGAGCTTCACTCCCTCAACTTCTCCACTGCCTTCCTTCAGGGCAGCCTACACGAGCAGGTCTACTTGCGTCGCCCTCAGGGCTTTACTGGCACCTTCCCTCCTGGGACCCAGTGGCTCCTGCGGCGCCCTGTCTACGGCCTGCGCCAGGCTCCCTGTGAGTGGCACGCCACTCTCCGTGCTACGCTTGCTGACCTGCAGTTCTTTCCAGCTTCCGCAGACCCCTCACTCTTCGTTCGTTCTGGCCAGACTCCGTTCTACATCCATGTTTACGTCGACGACCTGGTCTTTGCCACAGCAGACAGGGACGCACTAGCCTCCGTGAAGGCAGAGCTGCTGAAGAGACACACCTGCACTGACCTTGGAGAACTGCGCCGTTACCTTGGCTTGCAGATCTCCAGGGACAGAGCAGCGCGCACCATCACCCTGACTCAGTCACACTTGGTGCGCCAGGTCCTTCAGAGGTTCAGCCTTCAGTTCTCCTCTGCACAGCCCACCCCTCTGCCTGTAGACCACAGACTCTCCGCTCCACTGTCTGAGGAGTCGGTAGAGCCCAGCGGCCCCTACAAAGAGCTGGTGGGTTGCCTCATGTACCTGATGACTTGCACTCGTCCAGATCTCGCGTACCCTCTCAGCATCCTGGCTCGCTTTGTGGCCACAGGCAGACACCGACCGCAGCACTGGTCTGCCGCTAAGAGGGTTTTGCGTTATCTTGCTAGTACATCGGGCATGGGGTTAGTGCTAGGAGGACGCAGGCTAGTGGTCCTTACTGGACACACAGACGCTTCGTGGGCAGACGATGCCGAGACACTCAGGTCTACCCAGGGCTACTGCTTCAGCCTTGGCTCAGGTGCCGTCTCGTGGAGAGCTACCCGCTCCTCCTCTGTTGCCCAGTCCAGCTGTGAGGCTGAGATCTACGCTGGTGCCATGGCGGCACAGGAGCTCCGCTGGCTGACCTTCTTGCTCACTGACTTAGGTGAGCGGCCTAGCTCTGCCCCGGTCCTGTTCAACTGACAACAGGGCCATGATCCTCCTGTGTCAGGAGCCTCGACTCGAGGGCAGAGCAAAGCATATTCAGCTGCGATACTTCCTCATGCGCGAGCTACAGCAGCGACGCCAGGCTCGCATAGTACACTTGGCCTCAGGTGCCAACACAGCTGATATCTTTACGAAGGCGCTTGCGCCTAAAGATCATCAGCAGCACTGCGTACAGCTTGGTCTAGTTCCTGTAGCCCTCTCACTTGCTAGGGCCTTGACTTTGTACTGTCCTTTATATGCATACTCAGACTGGACTTGTGTCCTCTCCCAGTGGCTGGACTAGTAGTGCCGCCCTGGTCTTGTTCTTGCCTTGTCTCAACTCCGTCTGACTGGTCTTTTAGACCCTTGTCTCAGAGGTTGGACTAGTAGTGCCGCCCTGAGCTGCTTGTTCAGGTCATTCCCCTATGCAGTCTAAGGGGTGTGTCAAACATAAGTATAACTCATGTTTGTATAGACTGTATAGGGTCGCCTCTTAGAGGGTACAACACTCTTAGGTATATACCCTTGTACTCTCTCTCTATTCAACAATTCTTTAGTTCTAAGATAAGTTTGTTTAACCAGTATACCCTAATCCGCATAGCCTGTTCTGTGTTTCAAGTGTTGACCCTCGATTTGGGAATACTTTACGTAGTTCTCTCGAACTGCGCCTGGAGCTTGAGAAAAAGATCGCGCCAGCCACAATGATGACGAAATTGGGTTGGCGCGTGCGGGAAAACGTCCTGAAACAGACGAGGGTTACTTCTACTGACCATTCTTGGAACTCTTTTCCTGTAGTTTCTAACGGTGGAACCCGACTGATGAAACATGTTGCGAACTCACTAATTTTGATTGTTTATATTGTGTCACTGACCGTACATGTTATTGAGGCCCCTAATACTGAGCGACGATGTATTTTCCCTTGTTCCCAACCTGCGGCAGAAAGTAAAAGTACCACCGAGTCCATTTAACGGATGGTTTGGCGCCGAAATCCCAGCCATAGCTATGCCTGAGACCGTTGTGGAGAATTTGGTATGGATTCTATACCAAACCAGCTGGCGGTGGCGCGGAAGCCCACCAAGAGGCTGTGGCAGTAAAGTGTCCCTAACCTAACCTCCCAGAGCCAGATGATGAATGGAATGCTGGTTGGAATTAGAAGAAATCACATTCGCGAAGTGGATACAGTATACGATAGCAGCTCACATTCACACCCCGCGGTTGCCTTGCGCCAGGTTACAATAACAATCCGGTCAGAAGAAATTCCGGTGTGTGCCCGGGAAGATTTTACTGTTGTCGGCTGAGTGTGGTCTGGTTTGGGGCTGGTTTGCCTGGTGCTCCGAACCCGAGCCGGGCGTGTCGCTCGACACTATCGAGGTCAATGCGCGGGTTTTTGTTCGCGGTGGGCGCGCGCAGGGGGCAGGTGTTGCGCATCTTCTGCGCGCAGCTGGAGCTGGCGGGGCAGGAGTACGGTGCTGCCGTGCGGGACAAGGCGGAGCTGCTTGCCGCGTTCCGCATCGCGCCCGTCGCGTTCCTCAAAGCGCTCTCGCGGTCACTCGATTGGCTGGCGACGCCTGCGACGCACGCTGCGACGGTTCTCACATTTCTCGACCGGGACCTTGGGATCAATAACCTCGCTAGAGTCGTAGCCGTCTGCCCCGACGACCTCTCTCAACCGCTAGACAGCCTACCCGATACAGTCCCATTTTTCTGCGGAGACTACGGCCCGGGATCTGAGCGGCAGAGAGTGTCGTTGGGTACTATGGGAGTTGGGGGAGCACAGCACCGTGGATATGGTTGAAATGGGAATGCTGAAAATATGGACTTGGGCATGAGTTGGAACATGGTGTCATATCTGGAAATACATTTCACTGTTGTAAACTAAGTGTTGTGATTCTGTATCTGTTGTGTCATAAACGTAGTGCACTGTTGTTGGTGTTGAAACATGACCCGTTTCATGTGGGTCAGAAGTTTCTCGCGCCGGTTACCAAAACGGACGCACATAGGCCGTCCGCATTTAATGACTACAGTCCTGCTACTCCCGCCCCCGAAGTGTACAAGCCCTTTTTGCCCGGTGTTTTGGCCGGAGGATATATGCACGCACCGCGCAAAACAAATGCGTGCTTGTATCTGAAAAAGGTGTACCGCACACCCCCTTCCTTCGAAGATGCAACCAGAGAGGCATCTTCAGAAATTTGACATCTGTGTGACACATTTTTAAATGATGCTGTTCGCTTTCCCATTTCTCAGTCTGTCCAGTAGCCCTCCCTAGTTTTCTTGGTGCCAAGACTCTTGGCACATCTTCTTGGAGCAACAGCTTCTTGGGCCGTAATGGCTTCCCAATACCTCTTCCTCGCGGCGGTGCTGCTTCTCGTGGTGGCTTCCGCGCCAGCCATCCGACCAGCCGAAGCACAGCTCACGGTTCCCGGCATTCCCGGCTTTAACGTCACCAACGGACAGTCCAGACTCCAGGCGGCAGCATTAGCATTCCCGGCCTGCCAGGCATGAACGGCACTGGCATCGGCGGCATCACAACTAATCCTGACGGTAGCGTGACTATCGGTAACATCAAGTTCTATCCGAACGGAACATATGTGTCCAGCGACGGCCAACCTATCACCACCCCCCCATCCACAAATCCGGACGGATCTGTGACGATCGCCGGCACCCACGTTCTATCCCAACGGGACTATAATCGGCTCCGATGGGAAGGTTACTAACGTTCCGGGGCTCACGCTCCCTTCGTTTAACACCAGCTCCAGCGGCATCACTGCCAATCCTGACGGGAGTTGGACTATCGGTAACACCAAGTTCTATCCGAACGGCACATATGTCACCAGCGATGGTCTGGTCGTCACCGCACCCACTCCTTCCCGAAACCCAGACGGATCTGTTACGGTCGCCGGTACCAACTTCTTCCCCAATGGCACGATCGTTTACCTCCAGTGGGACTGTTATTAACGCTGGCGCCGGGATCCAGATCCCAGGCCTCACGGCGCCAGTTCCTCCTCCTCCTCCACCCAGACCTGCTGGTAAGAATCGTCGGTCTTTTATCATCACCTGAGCATGCGCACATATTCATCACGGCGTAAAGCATTTCTTGTATTATGGTGTATGGCGGCTCCGCGAGCTCGCCTATTTGGTGCTTATCGTTTTCTTTTCCTCTGTGCTGCCCCTGACAGGTTTCCTTGCATCACCTGGCCGCGTCGCGACTGGACTCATCTCGCTGCTCGCCACCCCTGCTCTTCTTCGCATAGATGAAGAAAGAACAGTGAGAGGGAGTCTTAAATCCGCGAGGCAGAGAAAACCAAAAGGAAACTTGATTTCTTGTTCAACCTAGGTGCGGCACTGAGTAGAAGCGTACATGTAAACTGACGTTTCTGCCCTGGGTTTCTTTGTGTGATGTCTGATTCTACAAGTCATGCTTTCAGAGCTCCTCCCCCCCCCATAATCTTCAGTCCTAGCGTTTCATTTCATGCCCTGAGATCATGCTCCTGGTCAATTCCTCATTTGGAAATGAGCGGGCGTGGTACATTTTGTTCGGAAAACATTTTAGAGGGGTTTCGTGGGTTGCAGTGATAATTACTACGACGTAGAACAGCTGGAGTTAAAACTTCTGTGTTTTCCGCAGAAAGTAATGTTGAAACTAGGTAGTTAGGAACGGTAGGCCGCCATGGAATGGCGAGAGGGTTTTAGCTAGGAGAAAAGTTACGCAAGAAAAGAGAGGTGAGACTAGGAAGAGAGGCATACAAGGAGAGGATTGTATCATTTACAGCAGGGTTCAGTAACACCTACCAAACCTATCATTATATATAGCACAAATATAATTTAACACACCCCCTTGGCTTGATAGTCGAAGCACACCACACACACCCCCTAAGTCCAGCACCTCCATACTTCAGCAGCAGCGACAACTACTCCGGTGTGGTCAACCCCTCGGCGCGGGAGAGGCGACATTGACAGCAAGGGCAACAGATTCAACGGCGACGACAGAGACAGCGTCGATAGTGCCGGCGCGCGGTGGCATGGCTATGTCGCCAGGCTCATCGCGCCCCATGGCTTCTCGCACCCTAGCCGGCCCTTCCAGCCGTCGCCGGCCCCTCGCGCCCTAGTCAGGCCCCTCGCGCCAGTCAGGCTCCTTATCAGAAACAAAGAATGAATAGCATGAGATATTACATGTTAAAATGATATATGTTAGTATATAATTGTAGGCTTAGTAGTCGTTACTGAACAATACTGTAGAGGGTACAACTCCCTCCTTGTATGCCTCTCTTCTAGTTCACTCTCTTTTCTCTCCTCAACATTTCTCCTTCCTAAACTCACGCCACTCCATGGCTCCTCCTAGCTAAACCTCATGCATTTCCTAGCTTCTTAGCTTAGCTAGCCTTCTAACATGGTATCAGAGCAGGAGATCCTTCCTGCTGGACCGCCTCCTCACGCTTCCCGCCGCGTACTCCTCACCCTCGTTCGCTCGCGCGGCCATGGCGGCCGCGTTTTGCTGCAATTGCGGCGTCGTGATGCCGCTGGCCGCGTCGTGCCGCGGCCGTCTCGACGCGCTGCTGTGGTGTCGGGCTGTCGTGCTGCCGTCGCAGCGTCGACGTTCCGCCGCAGCATCGACACCGCTCTGTGACGGCGTCGTCGGGCTGCAGCCGGCCGCGCGACGCCTGTGGCGCCGCTAGGCCGGCCGCCCGCATGCCAGCCTATGGCGCCCCCCTCCTTCCCCTGTTTCCTCTTCCTTTCCGCAGACGACGGCTGACTCCCGCCGGCCGTCCCACTGTCGCAGGGCCTGGCCACGTCACCGAGAGGTGCGGGCGGCGCCGCCGCCGCCGCTGTTGTCGAAGCCGCCGCCGCCGCCGCCGCTGTCGCCGCCTACGTCAGGGCCACGCAGCCGCACACCGCCGCCGCCGCCGCTGTTGACACTGCCGCCGCTGCCGCCGTCGCCGCCGCAGCCCTGCGGTCGACGTCGCCGCCTCACACGCCGAGGGGTCGACCGAGCTAGTGTCGCTGTCACTGTGATTGGAATGGGGGTGCTAGGTTAGGGGTGAGGGCATGTGACTACCAAGCCTAGGGGGTGTGTTAAAATTATATATGTTAGTATATAATTATAGGCTTGGTAGTCGTTACTTAACTTTACTGTAGAGGGTACAACTCCCTCCTTGTATGCCTCTCTCTCTTCTAAATCACTCTCATTTCGCTCCTCAACATTTCTCCTTCCTAAACCTCACACCACTCCATGGCTCCTCCTAGCTAAACCTCATGCATTTCCTAGCTTCCTAGCTAAGCTAGCCTTCTAACAGTACAAGGGAACATATGAAAGTGTTGTTAGAATACAAGAAGGATTTACTAGAAGGGAAAATAGAACACATACCTGTTCGGGTTATACTCACTAGAAGCACACACCTAGGCTAGCCTATAACTTCTACATACAACATATGTATAAGTTGACACACCCCCTAGGCTAAGAAGGGGTGGTGCTAAGCAAGAAGCACACAGCTCAGGGTGGCACTACTAGTCCAACCACTGAGGCAGGGCCGGAGACCAGTCAGCAAGAGTACAAACAAGACTAAAGCAAGCCAGGGCGGCACTACTAGTCCAGCCACTGGAGGTAAGGCCACAAGGCCAGTCAGACAGAGGACGGATGAGAGAGAGTACACAATCAGGGTCCTAACAGGTGAGTAGCTACAGGAACAAGACCAAGCTGTACACAGTGCCGCTGATGATCTTTAGGCGCAAGCGCCTTAGTAAAGATATCAGCTGTCTTGGCACTGGAGGCCAAGTGAACTACGCGGGCCTGGCGACGCTGCTGTAGCTCGCGCAGAAGGAAGTACCGCAGCTGGATATGCTTCGCTCTGCCCTCAAGTCGAGGCTCCTAACACAGGAGAATCATGGCCCTGTTGTCAGCGTACAGGACCGGGGCAGAGCTAGGCCGCTCACCTAAGTCTGTGAGCAAGAAGGTCAGCCAGCGGAGCTCCTGTGCCGCCATGGCACCAGCGTAGATCTCAGCCTCACAGCTGGACTGAGCAACAGACGACGAGCGAGTGGATCTCCAAGAGATAGCACCCGAACCAAGGCTAAAACAGTAGCCCTGCGACGACCTGAGTCTCAGCGTCGTCTGCCCAAGAAGCGTCTGTGTGCCTAAGGACCACTGGCCTGCGTCCTCCAGCACTAACCCCATGCCCGATGTACTTGCTAGATAACGCAAAACCCTCTTAGCGGCCGACCAGTGCTGTGGTCGGTGTCTGCCGTGGCCACAAAGCGAGCCAGGATGCTGAGAGGGTATGCGAGATCTGGGCGAGTGCAAGTCATCAGGTACATGAGGCAACCCACCAGCTCTGCGTAGGGGCCGCTGGGCTCTACTGGCTCCTCAGGAACGGGAGCGGAGAGCCCATGGTCTACAGGTAGAGGTGTGGGCTGTGCGGAGGAGAACTGAAGACCGAACCTCTGAAGGACCTGACGCACCAAGTGTGACTGTGTCAGAGTGATGGTGCGTGCTGCTCTGTCCCTGAGATCTGCAGGCCAAGATAGCGACGCAGCTCTCCAAGGTCAGTGCAGGTGTGTCTCTTCAGCAGCTCGGCCTTCACAGAGGCCAGTGCGTCCCTGTCAGCAGTAGCGAAGACCAGGTCGTCTACGTAGACAAGGATGTAGAACGGAGTCTGGCCAGCACAAACAAGAGCGAGGGTCAGCAGAGGACGGAAAGAACTGCAGGTCTGCTAGTGGCACGCGTGTGTCGTGCCACTCGCGGGGAGCCTGACGCAGGCCGTAGACCGGGCGCCTGAGAAGCCACTGGGTCCCAGGGGGGAAGGTACCAGTGAAGCCCTGTGGTCGGCGCAGGTAGACCTGCTCGTGTAGGCTGCCCTGAAGAAAGGCAGTAGAGAAGTCGAGGAGTGAAGCTCGTAGTCACGCTGTGCTGCTACGTGTAGCAGCGCCCGAAGAGTGGTCATCTTCGGGGTCGGGGCGAAGGTCTGGAAGAAGTCAACCCCTCGCGCTGACTGAAGCCTCTGGCCACGTAGCGCGCCTTGAAGACAGGCGGCTCTCCAGGGGGGCGCTTCACCTTGAAGAGCCACCGACCATCGACTACGTTCACCCCAGGCGGGGAACTGCGTCGACGTAAGTGCCGGTGGACCTCCAAGATGCCATCTCCTGCTCCATGGCAGCTATCCACTGAGAGGCCCAAGGTCCCGAGGTGGCCTCAGCGTAGGTGCGAGGGGTCGGGATGTCAAGGGTCGGGTGTCAAGGCGTCTGTCACCCTCTGGGACTAGGAGCATGGAGCAGAGATGGGGAGCGGCCTCGGAAAGGAAAGCAAGCTCGTACTGCCTGTCCTCTAGAACGTCACTGCCAAGGGCAGGAGCACCCCCGACGGACGGAGGACGGGCAGGGTCAGAGACCAGAGCGGTAGCGTAGTCAAGGCGGCGGGTAGAGGCAAGTCAGCGACAGCAGACAAGCGCGTCAAGACAGGAACAGGGGTCGTAACAGAGAGGCAAGACCCGAGGGACAAGGGGACGAGCGGCACGGAGGTAGTCAGAGCGGGGAGGTGCAACAACAAGGACGAGGGAGGAGGCGACGGGAGGAGGGGAGGACGAGACGAGTGGGAACGGAGCAACATAGGGTGGGAGCGCAGGACAGGAGAGACGGGACGAGCACGGAGGGACGGCGAGACCAAACGTGGGACGGAGGTGTAGGGTCAGGAGACAGCGGAGGGGACACAAGAGGGGAACGAGGAGGAAGACGGGCCGGAGACGAGTCCGGCGGCGGGAACACAGGACCGTAGACAGGAAGGTGAGGAGGTGGGGGGGAGACACCGGCGAGCGTCAGGGGAGGGAAGGCCGAGCAGGCGAAGAGCGGAGACCGGCGGCGACGCTGCTGCGGCGGCTGCTGGCGGCTGCTCGACCTCGGACCGCAGGGCAGACGACCGCCGGCAGAACACTCAACAGCAGCACCCCCAGAACCAACACCCCAGAGCGAGAACCCCTCCAGCACCAGCGGCACCCCAGCCCCCGGACAGCCACGCAGGAGCCGCAGGACGAACACCCTCCTCAAGCCAGCACCCCCAGAGGCCAAGAGCGGCAGCGGCGGCGGCGGCGGCTGCGCGGCGCGGCGACGCGGGTGGCGGCGACTGCGACAGCGGAGGGAGATACCGGGGAAGGGGGACGCGGCAAGGACGGGCCGGGGGACCACCAGAGTCAGCAGACTCCTCAACGGGGACAACCACGGGAGGGGAGTGACGTGGAGACACCAGACGGGGCAGGACGAGGCGGGAGGGGAGCAGGGGCTACCGGGGAGAGGGAGCAAGGAACAGGGGGGGGAACTGGGAGACCTCGGTGAGGGAAGCGACGGTAGAAGGAGACAGACTCGTCAAAGGTGACGTCACGAGAGTGAGGAAGCGGTGAGACTGCGGGTGGTAGAAGAGCCAGTCAGACGAGTCCAGGGGGAAACCGAGGAAGACACAGGGGACAGTGCGGGCAGTGAGCTTGTCCGTGCCAGAGGCACGAACGTGAGCAAGGCAACCCCAGACGTGGAACGCAGACGCGTCACCGGGGACCCGGTCCAAAGGAGGGTCGGCGAAACCTGCGGCCTGGGAGCGTGGCCACAGGTTAAGCTGGTGAGCAGCGTAGCGAACAGCGAACGGCCACAGAAAATGGGGGGCATCGGCATGGATCATGGAGGTACGAGCCCTCCATGACCAAGCCGATGCGGCTCAGCAACCCCATTCTGCTGTGGCGAGTCCGGCAAGTGTACGACTGGGTGATGCCCTCCGCACGACAGAACTGTCCAAGCCGACCAGAGGCGAACTCGCCGCCACGGTCAGAGTGGAGACACAACACGGGAGACCGCGGTGAAGACGCGCAGCCACAACCCACGGGAGAAGAACGTCGGGCACGTCGGCCTTCCGCTCCAGGGGAAACACCGTGGTGTAGCGCGTGTAGTCGTCGACGAGCACAAGAAAGTAGCGCTCACCGGCCCGGGGACGGGGGCTGGCCCCAAACGTCCAGTGCAGGGTCTGAAGGGGAGCAGTAGCAGGGCGAAGCGAGGAGGAGTGAGGAGCACGGCGGAGCCGGCCCTCGACGCAAGGCGTGCACGGTGGCAGTCGAGGGGGGAAGGGCGGGAGCGACGCGGGGAGGCCTAAGACAAGACCGTGCTGAGACATGTGACGCAGACGCGGGAGAGCAGGGTGACCTAAGCGTGGTGCCACAAAGGGACGGGTGAGTGAGGGACCGACACGAGCAAGCTGCAGCGACCTGGGAGGACGCACCAACCGGGGGGAAGCTGTGTCGAGGGTAAACAGACCGGACACCGGGTCCCGGGGAACGTCGCAAGGGGGGAACCTGAGACAGCCTCGGTACAGACAGCGAACCGCTCGTGCCCGGAACGTGGTGGTGACGCCGAGGTCCTGAAGACAGCCGACACCAACCAGGTTCCTGGAGAACGAGGGAACGTGGAGGCCTAAGAGAGCCCGAGGGAACGGCCGGACAGGGAAGGGAAGTGGAGCTGCAGCGACGACAACCCGCAGAGGGGTCAGCGAGAGCGACAACAGCAGGCGCAGCAAGCGGCGTGAGCGTGGAGGGTC
The DNA here is from genome assembly GCA_027943415.1 of Closterium sp. NIES-67. Lineage (NCBI taxonomy): Eukaryota > Viridiplantae > Streptophyta > Zygnematophyceae > Desmidiales > Closteriaceae > Closterium > Closterium sp. NIES-67. Next base: position 33,958 of record BQMB01000120.1, on the reverse strand, counting down.
GCGGAAGAAGCAGGCAGAAGCACCGGAGTCGAGAGTGAAGGACAGCGAGGCAGTAGCGAGGCCGGAAGGAGCCGGTGCAGAACTAGGCTAGGCAAACTAGGCAGTCCTACGCCTGACGCAGCAGGGGAGGCTAAGCTACACAAGGGTGCTACACCTAAACTAGAGTACACAGGGTAATAAGATCCAGCAACACTAGAAGCGTCAGCATACAAGGCATGCAAAGCAGCACCTATCTGATCCATATCTAACTCAAAGATCGGCACGCCCTGGCGAGCAGGCTGTGCCAGTCGGGGAGGTCCGGGGCCGGGCCAAAGCGACGACGAAGAGATCGTCGAGGCGGCGGAAACAGCGGGCGGTCGGGTGCGGGCGGCAGCACAGTGTGGCGGAGAGGCCCGGTCTGAAGCTGGTACTGGCAGGTCACAGCACCGGAGCTGCCGTAGACGCCGCTGCGCGGGCCGCCACCACGGCCACCACCGCCGGAGGTGCCGGGCCAACCAGGTGGGAGACGGCCCACGGCTGCGGCAGCTGCTGCTATGGTGGCGGCTGCTGCGAGGGCTGCTGCATCTGCTCCTGCTGCTGGGCGACGGCTGCTCCTGACCACCGCGGCAGTCCCCTCAGGAGGACTACTGTCACTGCACCACCACCACTACCACCAGCTCCACCACCACGCCCTCCCTGGCGGCCACGACCGGTGCGACGCGGCGCTGCTGCGGGTGGACCGCATCAGCCGTCTCGGTAAGAGGGGTCGCAGTGGCGACCGCAGCCGAAACGTCAGTAAACGTGCACTGGGAGGGGGCACAGCCGTGAAAGATAGAGACTGCTGGCGCACCGCTCGACTTAGTGCGCTGGCGAGTCTCGATCTCGGTCAGGGCGGTACAAAGGCTATCAGGGTGAGATCACCCGGGTGCTGGCTAAGGATGTGGTCGCGGCACTAGCAAGGTGTCTGGCAGGCGCATGTCGATAAAGTAGAGGGTCATGCAGAATGGGGGGGGAGCGCAGTGAGCTGGGCAGCAGTGCTGGCAGTGCGATAACGAGACTCTAGGGCGCGTAGGTGGTGGCAAGGTCAGCAACAGTAGGGAAGGAAGCAAGGTCTGGGAAAAGCATAGGGAAGAGCAGGCGGCCTGCAGTAGCGGAGGCATGCGTGGAATAGCGAGCAACAACAGCATCTAGGTAAGCCTTGGCAGTATCAACAGTAGCAAAACGCGAGCGCTCAGACATAGGGAAGGCATGAGTGATAGCAACCTGAGCAACTGCATCGCGAGAGTCCCAGACGGCACAGGCAAGTGCAGCAGCAGAGAAAGCCTCACTCTCAGCAGAGGTGGGGTCAGCAGTTAGAGGAGCAGAGGCAGGGGGCGGGGGAGCAAGCCATCAGCATGGACAACCAGGGAGTGCCCATCCTGGCGCTGACCTGTGAGTTGACGGCGAAGATCGGATAGCCAGGCAGCAAAGTCAACCGCGTGGCCCTCAGCGTCTTGGCGGAGCACGAAGTCAGCCATCGTGCAGGGTTAGCGACACAGCTCCTTAGCGACACAGCGGCACAGCGACATAGCTCCTCAGTGGCACAGCGTCATAGGGACACAGCAGCACAGCAACACCGCTCCTCAGCGGCACAGCTCCGAAGGAGGACAGCCGCATGTCGCTCCAGTGTGGGTGAAGACCCGAGCGACCGAGAGAGGGCGAAAGCCGAAGGGACCGAGCAGACGTGGAAAAGAGGCCGGGAGAAACCGAGTGTCCAGGCAGGCGCCGGGGGCCGGGCTAGGGCGCGTGGGGGCCGAGCTAGGATGCAAAGGGGCCGGGCTGGCACGTGGAGCCGGGCGAGCGTGAAGGGGCTGGGCTGGCGCGTGAGGCCGGGCTAGAATGCAAAGGGGCCGGCCTAGGGCGTGAAGGGGCCGGGCCGGCGCGTGGGGCCGGGCTAGGATGCGAAGGGGCTGGGCTGACGCATGGGGCCGGGCTAGGACTAAAGGGCCGAGCTGGGGCGTGGAAGAGGCTGGGCGGGCGCGACGGGCCAGGCGGGCGCGTAAGAGGCCGAGCGGGTGCGACGTGGCCGAGCGGGTGCGACGGGGCCTAGCGGGAGCGACGGGGCCTAGGGGGCGCGACGGGGCCTAGTGGGCGCGACGGGGCCTAGGGGGCGCGACGGACCAGGCGGGGCCTAGGGGGCGCGACAGGGGCGAGCGGCGCGACGGGGCATAGCGGGCGCGACGGGGCCTAGTGGGCGCGATGGGGCCTAGCGGGCGCGACGGACTAGGCGGGCGTGTAGGGGCCAGGCGGGCGCTTAGGAGGCTAGCTAGGGCGCGTAGGCTAGGGCGCGGGTGGAAGTGGGTGGGCGGGGGACCTAACCTAGCGTGATACCATGTTAGAATACGAGAATGATTTACTAGAAGGGAAACATAGAACATATACCTGTTGGGGTTGTACCACTATAAGCACACACCTAGGCTAGCCTATTACTTCTACATACAACATATGTATAAGTTGACAAGTGTGTTGTACCCTCTAAGGCACAAACCTATATTGTCTATACTAACATACTAAGATATGTATGACACACCCCCTAGACTATATAGGGGCAGTGCCTAACAGGAAAACAAGCAGCTCAAGGTTGCACTACTAGTCCAGCCTCTGAGACAAGGGTCTAAAGACCAGTCAAAGGGGAGTACAGACAAGACAAGAGCAAGTCCAGGGCGGCACTACTAGTCCAGCCAATGGAAGAGGCCACAAGGTCAGTCAAGGTAAAATAAATAAAGGTCTGTACTGTACATAGTCAAGGCCCTAGCAAGTGAGAGGCAACACGAACAAGACCTAGCTGTACACAGTGCCGCTGATGATCTTTAGGCACAAGCGCCTTGGGGGGGGGGGGGGGGGGTGTGAAGTGTGAACAATCCGGACACTGGGTCCCAAGGGAACGTGGTGATAGGAGCACCATTGGCGGCCTCGGTACAGACAGCGTACCGCGCGTGAACAGGGAACGTAGTGGTGACGCCAAGGTCCTGGACGCAGCGTGAAAGTGTACCGTCAAGGTGGACCGCTAGGGAGTGGCCATCCTGCCGCTGACCAGTGAGATGACGGCGGAGGTCGACCAGCCACGTGTCAAACTCGAGCGGCTGACCCTCTGCGTCAAGGCAGAGCACGGAGTCTGCCATCAGGAGCGAGGCAGCAGCGGTGCAGTGCAGTACTGAGCGGTGCAGTGCAGTGCAGTGCGGTGCTGTGTGGTGCAGTGCAGTGCTGTGCGGTGCAGTGCGGTGTTGTGCGGTACAGAGTGGTGAGGGGTGGTGCAGTGCGGTGCTGTATGGTGCGCGGCCACACCATGGACGCTGGGGCCGGCGGCGGGCCGGCTGACGAGGAGCGGGCGCGGGGCCAGCTAGGGACGGACGCAAGGCCAGGTAGGAGCGGGCGTAGGGCCGACCAGGGACGGCCGCGGGGCCGACCAGGAAAGGGCGTGGGGTCGGCTGGAATGAGCGCGATGGCCGGCTAGGAACGGGCGCGGGGGCCGGCGAGGAACGGGCGCGAGGGGCCGGCTAGAGCGGGCGCGAGGGCCGGCTAGAACGGGCGCTAGGGCCGGCTAGTATGGGGGCGAGGGGCCGGCTAGAACGGGCGCGAGGAAGCCGGCTAGAACGGGCGCGAAGGGGCCGGCTAGAACGGGCGCGAGAGGGCCGGCTAGAACGGGCGCGAGGGGCTGGCTAGAGCGGGCGTGCGGGCCGGCTGGAACGGGCGCGAGGGGCCAGCTGGAACAGGCGCGAGGGCCAACTAGGGCGGGCGGGGGGGGGGGGGGCTAGAACGGGCGCTAGGGCCGGCTAGTACGGGCGTGAGGGGCCGGCTAGAACGGGGCGTGAGGGGCCGGCTAGAACGGGCGCAAGGGCCGGCAGGAACGGGCACGAGGGCCGGCGGGAACGGGCGCGAGGGCCGGCTAGGAACGGGCGCGAGGGGCCAGCTAGGGCCTAGGGCGAAAGCGTGGGTGGGCGAGGGGGACCTATCCTACGTGTCATACAATATCAGAAACAAAGAATGAATAGCAGGAGACAGTGCAAGGGAATATATGCAAGTGTGTTGTACCCTCTAAGGCACAAACCTATATTGTCTATACTAACATACTAAGATATGTTTGACACATCGCGCCCCAGCAGGCCCCTAGCGCTCTAGCCGGCCCTTGCGCCCAACCGCCCCCCCGCACCCTAGCTAGGCTCCCCGCGCCCTAGCTAGGCCCCTCGGCCCCTGCCAGGCCCCTCGCACTGTCGCCAGACTCCTCGCGCCTGACCGGCCCCTCGCATCCTAACCAGGCCCCTCGCGCCCCGGCCGGCCCCTCGCGTCGTAGCCAGCTCCTCGCGCTGTCACCGGCCCCTAACATCATAGCCGGCCCTCCGTGCCCCAACCGGCTCCTCGCACCCGCCCGGTCCCTCGAGCTCTAGTCAGCCCCTGCGCCCCGTCAGCTCCTTGCGCCTAGCCGTCCCCTTCGCGCCCTGCTGGCCCTTTGCGCCCCGTCGGCCCGGCCTCTCGCGCCCCCACCGGCCCCTCTTGTCTCCGCTAGCATGCCGAGTCGCGCCACCCTGCTGCCTGCCTTGGGCCCTGCGTCCTCTGCTCGGCTTCGTTGGAGCGTCCTGCCGCCTTCCTTCCTACCTAGTTAGGTACTTTAACATGGTAACAGTGCAGGTCGCCCGTCCCGGGCCTGTACCTCACCCTTCCGCCGCACACTTCTACCGTCCCTTCCGTGCCGTCATCGTATCTCGCCGCGCTACCATGGCAACCTCGACGCACAGCGGTGGAGGCCATGTAGAGGTGTCGTGGCGGCCTCGCCGCTTGGCTGCCTCGTCGAGAAGCTGTGCCGGCCTCGCCGCACTGACGTGGCGGCTTCGCTATGCTGTCATGCCTCCATGCCACTGTTCCGCCGTCCCGCTGTGTCCCCGTGTCCCCGACCTGCCGCCCGCTCCCCAGCCACGGGCATGATTCTGGACTATGCCCTCCCCCCCCCCCCCCCCCCCCCCCCCCCTCCTTCCCCTGCGTCCCCTCTTCCTTGCCATTGCCGTCGACTGCCTCGTGAGGGCCTTCCCCATCGCTGAGGAGATTGGCCATGCCACCGAGAGGGCGGGGACCGTTGCAGTCGCCTCTGATGTTGAAGCCGCCGCCGCCGCCGCTGTTGCCACTGGCCTGTTGCAGCCGCACGCCGCCGCCGCCGCCGCTCTCGTCACTGCCACCGCTGCTGCCATTGCCATCTCACGGGCCATGGGAGTTGACCGATTCCGGAGTTATCGCAGCTGCTGCTGGGAATGGGAGGGCTAGGTTGGGGGGTGTGCGTGTCTGTGGGCTTGTAACTACCAAGCCTAGGGGGTATGTTAAATTGTATATTTTGTTATATAATTGGTAGGCTTGGTAGGTTCTATCGAACTCTACAGTAGAGGGTACAACTCCCTCCTTGTATCCCTCTCTCTCTTCTATTCGACCTCTTTTCTCTCGTCAACTCTCGCCTCTCCTAGCTAAACCCTGGCGCCATTCCATGGCCACCTTCTTTCCTACCTAGTTAGCTACTTTAACAGGCCAGCGGCACCAGCGGCAGCGGCATGGCCAGCATCATCAGCGGCGGTAGCGGCGGCTTCGACGACAACTGCCGACGGCGGCGGAGTTCGCAGCACTCGGCGACGGGGCCGGGCTCCGCTACGGTGGGACGGCCGAGCACGAGTTAGCTGTCAGCTGCGGCGAGGATGCAGGGGAAGGGGGCCGGGGCTTCAGCCGCACGCTCATGGCTGGCGTGCAGACGTCAGGACAGGCGGCGGCTAAAACGACGTGCGCCCCGCCAAGCCCGCCGTCGCCCGTCGACGCTGCCACTCCGGCATAACGATGCTGCCACAGCGTGGCGTCAATGCCGCGGCGAGACGTCGACGCCGCGACAGCAACACAACATCGTTGCCGCGATGTGGCGTCGACGCCATGCGTCAGGGCTGCGACGGCAGCACCACAACGCCGCGACGGTAGCTCGACATGGCCGCAGCGGCGGCAAAAAGATAGTTCAAGGAGGGCGAGGAGTACGCGGCGGAAGCGTGGGGAGCAGGCCCGAGAGGGGCAACCTGCTCTGATAGCATGTTGAAACTAGGTAGCTAGGAACGATAGGCCGCCATGGAATGGCGAGAGGGTTTTAGGTAGGAGAGAAAACTTACGCAAGAAAAGAGAGGTGAGACTAGGAAGAGCGAAGCATACAAGGAGGGGATTGTACCCATTACAGTAGGTTTCAGTAATACCTACCAAGCCTATCAATATATGTATCACATATATAATTGAAGTACCACGCCCTAAGCATCAGCAATATCAGAGTGCTGAAGAGCTGCCTTTTGGAGATGCATCACATAGATGTTGCACAGTTAGAGTAGCGAAGATCTGTGATTGAGGGAAATTGTATAGAGATACAAAACTATGATTGTATTCACTAAGAGCTAAACTAGCTAGGCTATAAACAAATATGACCTAGCTAATATATATTAAAAATATATTTGTTGACACACACCCTAACCTAGATAGTGGCAGTTCATAACAAGGCAGAGTACACCAGGGCAGCACTACTAGTCTGACCTCCAGTGAGGGCAACAAGGCAACTCAGAGCAGCTTTACCAGTCTGACCACTTAGCGCTTCCATATTGTGGATGGTGTTAGAATGAGAGAATGACTAGCAACAAGTGAGAACAAGGGAGACATAGGGTTAGATTTGTACCCGCTAAGAGCACAAACCTATCTAGCTTATAATTTCTACATACAAACATAAGGATAAGTTAACACACCCCCTAGGCTAGATAAGGGGCACTGCTGAGCAAGAAGCATGCAGCTCAGGGTGGCACTAACAGTCCAACCTCTGAGGCAGAGGTCTGAAGACCAGTCACCAAGAGTACAAACAAGAATAGAGCAAACCAGGGCGGCACTACAATTCCGGCCACTGGCAGCGAAGCCACAAGACCAATCAGAAAGGTATATATAATGAAGAGTACAAAATCAAGGTCCTACCACGTGACTAGCTATAGGAACTAGACCAAGCTACAAATAGTGCCGCTGATGATCTTTAGGCGCAAGCGCCTTAGTAAAGATATCAGGTGTGTTGGCCCTGGAGGCCAAGTGTACTATGCGGGCCTGGCGACGATGCTGTAGCTCGCGCATGAGGAAGTACCACAGCTAGATGTGCTTTGCTCTGCCCTCAAGTTGAAGCTCCTGACATTGGAGGATCATGGCCATGTTGTCAGCGTACAGAACCGGGGAAGAGCTAGGCCGGTCACCTAAGTCGGTGACAAGAACTCAGCCAGCGGAGCTCCTGTGCCGCCTATGGCACCGGCGTAGATCTCAGCCTCACAGGTAGACTAAGCAACAGACAAAGAGCGAGTAAACCTCCACGCGATGGCACTCGAATCAAGGCTAAAGCAGTAGCCATGGGAGGACTTGAGGGTCTCAGCGTCATCTGCCCAAGAAGCAACTGTGTGCCCAGTAGGAACCACTGGTCTGCGTCCTCTCAGCACTAGCCCCATGACCGATGTACTTGCTAGATAACGCAAAACCCTCTTAGCGGCCGACGAGTGCTGTAGTCGGTGTCTGCCAGTGGCCACAAAGCGAGCCAAGATGCTGAGAGGGTATGCGAGATCTGGACGAGTGTAAGTCATCAGGTACGTGAAGCAACCCACTAGCTGTGCGTAAGGGCCACTGGGCCCGACTGACTCCTCAAGAAATGGAGTTGAGAGCCTGTGGTCTACTAGCATAGGTGTGGGCTGTGCCGAAGAAAACCTCTGAAGGACCTGGCGCACCAAATGTAACTACGTAGGAGTGATGGTGAGTGCTGCTCTGTCCTTGGAGATCTGCAGGCCAATGTAGCAGCGCAACTCTCCTAGGTCACTGCAGGTGTGTCTCCTCAGCAGCTTGGCCTTCATGGAGGCCAGTGCGTTTCTTTTTGCAGTAGCGAACAGTAAGTTATCTACGTAGACAAGGATCTAGAATGGGGTCTGCAGACAACGCAAAGAACTGCAAGCCAGCAAGCGTAGAACGCAGCGTGTCGAGCCATTCACGGGGCGCCTGGCGCAAGCCGTAGACGAGGCGCCGGAGGAGCCATTCCGGTGCCAGGGGGGAAGGTACCTGAGAAGCCCGGCGGGCGACGCAGGTAGACCTGCTCGTATAGACTGCCCTGGAGGAACGCTGTGGAGATGTCGAGGGAGTTCAGCTCGTAGTCACGCTTTGCTGCTATGTGTAGCAGCGCCCGAAGAGTGGTCATCTTCGGGGTCGGGGCGAAGGTCTGAAAGAAGTCAACACCCTCACGCTGAGTGAAGCCACGAGCAACGTAGAGCACCTTGAAGAAAAGCGGCTCTCTAGGAGGGCGCTTCACCTTGAGGAGCCAGCGGCCATCGACTACGTTCACCCCAAGTGGGGGAACTGCGTCTATTTCTCCATATACTTTTTGTTGCCTCTCCACCTTTTATTAAACTCTTGCCATGGTCTCCCCTCTATCTCCCCACTCTATGCCCTCTCTCTTTAACCCCTTCCACTCTCCCTCACTCTTTCCAACTGATCCCACTCTCTTTTCTACCCTATTCTAGCTCCCTCTCTGCTCTTTACCCTCTTTGCTCACTCTCTCCCCACTCTCCCTCTCCCTTTATTACATTCTTCCCATCTTTTTGTCCATATATAATTTTGATGCCTCTCTGCCTTTTATTAAACTCTTGTCATGGTCTTCCCTCTATCTCCCCACTCTATGCCCACTCTCTTTAACCCCTAATGTTTTTCTAGTCGTCTTCTTCCCAACCATTGACACGCAGGGTTGGTGCGCCGCTCTGTTCGAAACCCGTTTGTTCCACCCCGTAAGCAGCCGCGACGCTTCCAAGGCTGACACAATATGGTACTGTACTTGCATGATAATCGGAGCCCCACGCTCGCTCGATTTCCACTCATCCCCGCTCTTGTTTTGTTAGGCCAGCCCTTTTCCCCCTTTTTTGTTCCTTGTCCACCTCTCACCAGTTCCCTCTCGACCTCCCACATTTCTCCCCTATCTATGGTTACGACCCACCTGCCACGAAGCTAGTTCCTACATCTCTCTCTATCTCTAATTTTTAGACCTCCCAGATGAATGGGGGGAAATGGAGAGTTGGGGATGTTCTTGTGCCGCGTTATACAGCCCAAAGATTTTAAGAAGGGGAGATAAGGTGGAGATACGGTAGGTGGAAAGTGTGAAAGAAAGGGGAATGTGAGGAAAGGCAGCTGTGAGGCATGGCACTTGGTTAACATGGAGGGGGGCGTCGGTTTGACACTTGGAAGGCCAGAGACAGCATGACTGTGAGTCGCGTTTTGCCGTACGCAGTTGTTCGCCTCCTTTATCCCCCCGCTTCTCCCTTTTCCCCCACATGTTATTGCGCATGCTGTGCACCAATGATGCCCACCAGCAGGCACAGATTGATTGGGGGCGTTCACCATGCGGTTGCGAGCCCAGTGCGGTGGGCCAGAGTGCATGCCCGGATGGGTGTTGGGGGGAGTTTCATGTTCGCCGGCTGCATACAGGGGTACATAGCGGGACATTGGGGACACGACAGTTTTGTTGCCAAACGTTTCCGCAATCCTTAGTTGACTGACCCGCGTCACTCGTTTGCATACTATACCCCAGCATTGTGAACCCTGACTTGTTAGTGCTGCAGCAGCAGGTTGCTTTTCCACTCAATCCTCTCCAACAATACCTAAATTTATAGTTGACAACAGAACACTTCTTCACAGCGGGTTATACGAAGTGAAAACCAGGGCTTGAGTGTATGTAACTTTACATTCCGTCCTTCTAATTTGTTGCATATGCTAGTATCCCTCACACAATTCATAACACAATGATTGTTATATATAGCGAAGGGCTGTTGCTTTCACTAACATTGGGAGCCACAGCTTCTTGGAGTGTTGCCCTACTAGTGCACCACTAGCCGGTTGCAGGTGCTAACAAACCCCGCCACTCCGTGGCTGCAAAGTTTATATCATCGACCGCAGACCAACGGTGCACAAAATAGTCCACTTCCTCTGAGGTACAGTGCTCGTACCCCTCAACACTATCCTCTGGGTACAGTGATCCGATCACCACATAGATCAGCCAAGGCAGTTCAACCCTAGCGTGTCGATGGTCACCTAGGAGGCGCGAGTAGGTGACGTAACATCGGAAACGGTGGTGCTTCGGTTGCAACGGTACTCCATTGCAGCTCTCGGGGGTGTTTCCCCCACAACACACACGAATCATGTTTTCCACGGTAAGTCGCCGACGACCAGTCTCATTCTCACTCCTTAGCCCCAGCCAATTTCTTGCCCAACTCTCTAACAAAGTTTTCTGCTTTGGATATTCCCTCCCAAAGGCGTCCGGCGACCAGCACCAAAGCGGATGGTGCACCGTTGGGGCGAGTCCGGTGCGCCTCCGCACCCGTCTTGACCCGGATGCAGCGACTGCAGGAGACACACACGCATAGAGGGCAGAGCGAGCAGAGGGAGCCAGAGAGAGTTAGGGGGCACAGTTTGACATGTGTGGGTTCTATACCTCCTTTTCCCTTTCCCCCAGCCATCGTCTCCCCTTCCCCCTGCCTTCCTCTCCCCTTCCCCCTGCCCTTCTCTCCCTTTTCCCCTGCCCTCCACTCCCTTTCCCTCTGCCCTCCTCTCCATTTCCCCCTGCCCTCCTCTCCCTTTCCCCCTGCCCTTCTCTCCCTTTCCCCCCTGCCCTCATCTCCCTTTCTCCCTGCCAATTTCTCCCCTTCCCCATGCCCTCCTCTCCATTTCCCCCTCCCCTCATCTCCCTTTCTCCCTGCCCTTCTCTCCCTTTTCCCCCTGCCCTCCTCTCCCTTTCCCCCTGCCCTTCTCTCCCTTTCCCCACTGCCCTCCTCTCCCTTTCCCTCTGCCCTCCTCTTCCTTTCCCCCTACCCTCCTCTCCCTTCCCCTCTGCCCTTCTCTCCCTTTCCCCCTGCCCTCCACTCCCTTTCCCCCTGCCCTCCTCTCCCTTTCCCCCTGCCCTTCTCTCCCTTTCCCCACTGCCCTCCTCTCCCTTTCCCCCTGCCCTCCTCTCCCTTTCCCCCTGCCCTCCTCTCCCTTTCCCCCTGCCCTTCTCTCCCTTTCCCCCCTGCCCTTCTCTCCCTTTCCCCCTGCCCTTCTCTCCCTTTCCCCCTGCCCTTCTCTCCCTTTACCCCTGCCATTCTCTCCCTTTCCCCCTGCCATCCTCTCCATTTCCCCCTGCCCTCCTCTCCCTTTCCCCCTGCCCTTCTCTCCCTTTCCCCGTGCCCTCCTCTCCCTTTCCCCCTCCCCTCCTCTCCCTTTCCCCCTGCCCTTCTCTCCCTTTCCCCCTGCCCTCCTCTCCCTTTCCCCCTGCCCTCCTCTCCCTTTCCCCCCTGCCCTCCTCTCCCTTTCCCCCTGCCCTCCTCTCCCCCCTGCCCTCCTCTCCATTTCCTACTGCCCTCTTCTCCCTTTCCCCCTGCCCTTCTCTCCCTTTCTCCCTGCCCTTCTCTCCCTTTCCCCCTGCCCTTCTCTCCCTTTACCCCTGCCCTTCTCTCCCTTTCCCCCTGCCCTCCTCTCCATTTCCTACTGCCCTCTTCTCCCTTTCCCCCTGCCCTTCTCTCCCTTTCTCCCTGCCCTTCTCTCCCTTTCCCCCTGCCCTTCTCTCCCTTTACCCCTGCCCTTCTCTCCCTTTACCCCTGTCCTCCTCTCCCTTTCCCCCTGCCCTTCTCTCCCTTTCCCCGTGCCCTCCTCTCCCTTTCCCCCTGCCCTTCTCTCCCTTTCCCCCTGCCCTCCACTCCTTTCCCCCCTGCCCTCCTCTCCCTTTCCCCCTGCCCTTCTCTCCCTTTCCCCCTGCCCTTCTCTCCCTTTCCCCCTGCCCTCCACTCCTTTCCCCCCTGCCCTCCTCTCCCTTTCCCCCTGCCCTTCTCTCCCTTTCCCCCTGCCCTTCTCTCCCTTTCCCCGTGCCCTCCTCTCCCTTTCCCCCTCCCCTCCTCTCCCTTTCCCCCTGCCCTTCTCTCCCTTTCCCCCTGCCATCCGCTCCCTTTCCCCCTGCCCTTCTCTCCCTTTCCCCCTGCCCTTCTCTCCATTTCCCCCTGCCCTCCTCTCCCTTTCCCCCTGCCCTCCTCTCCCTTCCCCCCTGCCCTCCTCTCCCTTTCCCCCTGCCCTTCTCTCCCTTTCCCCCCTGCCCTCCTCTCCCTTTCTCCCTGCCATCCTCTCCCCTTGCCCCTGCCCTCCTCTCCCTTTCCCCCTGCCCTTCTCTCCCTTCCCCCCTGCCCTCCTCTCCCTTTCCCCCTGCCCTTCTCTCCCTTTCCCTCCTGCCCTCCTCTCCCTTTCTCCCTGCCCTCCTCTCCCCTTCCCCCCTGCCCTTCTCTCCCATTCCCCGTGCCCTCCTCTCCCTTTCCCCCTCCCCTCCTCTCCCTTTCCCCCTGCCCTTCTCTCCCTTTCCCCCCTGCCCTCCTCTCCCTTTCCCCCTGCCCTCCTCTCCCTTTCCCCCTGCCCTCCTCTCCCTTTCCCCCTGCCCTTCTCTCCCTTTCCCCCCTGCCCTTCTCTCCCTTTCCCCCTGCCCTTCTCTCCCTTTCCCCCTGCCCTTCTCTCCCTTTACCCCTGCCATTCTCTCCCTTTCCCCCTGCCATCCTCTCCATTTCCCCCTGCCCTCCTCTCCCTTTCCCCCTGCCCTTCTCTCCCTTTCCCCGTGCCCTCCTCTCCCTTTCCCCCTCCCCTCCTCTCCCTTTCCCCCTGCCCTTCTCTCCCTTTCCCCCTGCCCTCCTCTCCCTTTCCCCCTGCCCTCCTCTCCCTTTCCCCCTGCCCTTCTCTCCCTTTCCCACTGCCCTTCTCTCCCTTTCCCCCTGCCCTTCTCTCCCTATCCCCCTGCCCTTCTTTCCCTTCCCCCCTGCCCTCCTCTCAGTTTAACCCCCTCACCCCAGCACTCTTCGCCATATCCACCCCTTTTTTTCCTCCTGGCCTTCTCTTCCGGGATGTGCTTACTGGCTGGCGGGTGGGGAGGCTGGAGCTCCCGCGCTATCTCGAGATTAGGTTTAGTCAGCGGCGAGCAACGAGCCCACAGCGCGTGGCTCGAGGTGCGAGGCGCGTGGTCTCTCGATTCCGCGTCTTGCACGGGGACCTCGTTTTCTTTGCGTCTCGGTCACAGGGCAGCTTAGCGCCGAGCTCGTCTGCACGCGTGCCGCATGCGGCGGCTAGCGCGACGAGGTAGAAGGCGAGCCCGGGGAAGCCTATGGTTGGGCCGCACATCCGGTGTTTGTGGCTACCGCGTTTCCCGATGCATTTGACGACTTTTATAGCAGAGACGGGTTGGGGTACGTTTCTGGTTATCTTAATTTTAAGCCTCTAAGACCGGGCACGCACTGTGGAATGGGCACGGCGTCACTAGCAGCTTATGATGTGCCGACTTTGTATCTGTTCCCTTTGTTCTTGTTGGAATGCTCGTAATCCTAGGTCCCTCACATGGGTTCATGACAGGTTGGAACTCTTGAGTTGGTTTTGTTTTGGGGGCATATGGTACCTGTTTCTGATTGGCGCGCGTTCTTGTAGCCCGCTGACATGAGTCGTCTGGGTCACTAGGTGCTCTAGTCATGTCGCACACATTGTTTTTTCGTTGTGTTGCCACACCTCCATGGGCGGTCAGCTGCCCAGGGGCGAAATGGAATTCCATTCTGATTTTTGTGCGCCGGGCTCGTTTTGCCTACTGCACACCCCCTATCAAACTGGGCCCAACTAGAAAGGGGGGTCATTATTATATCTTCTCGCTTTAAGCGTTTCTGAAGTGTAACACCACACTCGAGTGAAGCCGTATCGAGTAAACGAGTCAACGGAGGTTACACGAGGAGGTTGGACGAAAGAACACGAAAGGACAAAAGACTCGAAGGGTTGCAACCGGAGGTTGCGACTGACCGTTGCAATTGCAATGTTAAAATTATATATTGTGTTATATAATTGTTAGGCTTGGTAGGTTACTGAACTTTACTGTAGAGGGTACAACACCCCTCCTTGTATCCCTCTCTCTTCTATTCCCAACCCCTTTTTTCTCCTCAACTTTTCTCCTTCCTAAACCTCACGCCACTCCATGGCTCCTCCTAGCTAAACCTTGTGCCATTCTATGGCTTCCTAGCTAAGCTAGTCTTGTGACATGCAAGGGTGGTAACCGAATCGACCATCGAGTCGCTGTGCGACTCGATAACAGTTCTTCAACTGTATTCTACAACAGCTTTACTTTCCTATCTTCTATATATTGCTTTATACTTGTTTCCTTTAATCATCACTTGCTCTCACATACTAGTGCAAGGGTTCAACTACTCAACTTCCGCTGCATTACTCAAGCATCTCTTACAACTGGGACTCAGTCTCTGGAAAGATCCTAAGGGCTTTTTCTCAGCCCAACATGAACTAAGTGCAGGTTTTTCGTTAGCACAGCGCCTTTTCATTATACAGATCAAGATCCTATTTTCGTTTTACCAAGTAAACACATGAGGCATGCACATCATTTCTAAACGCATTAACACCTATATCATGTGACGTTTTTTCTGTTACCTTTACCGCTATAACTTCAGCACACGTTCAGGAATCATTGTCCATGTCGTGAAGCAAGATTATTCAGTCGTTTTGACTATAGTATGAGTATGCCTTACATGCCTTAGGGAACAAAATTTGAGTGATACTTCGTAACAATTTCCGTCAACCATATTGTAAGGACTTTTCCATTCCTTACCGAGCGGTCCTGCTATCGCGTACGCTCGAACACACCCGAAGCCTCGGGACTGTTCCGGACCTTTCTGACAGAACCGCCTCGGCTTCTCCAGACCTGCTAGTTCGACCTTCGGGAGTTCTCCAGGCCTTGCTTCGTCACTTCGAGACCCTTCGATCTCCTTCCCGAACCTTACCATCGCAGGGTTAGACTAGCTCTGGCGTTCCTATATCTTGGCTTGCCATTCCTTGTATCGTCATTCATTGAGTGAACACTTCGTTATTCATTTCCGCGCTACTCTGCTTGTTCATTCATAACACCTGGTATTCAGAGCCACTTTCCTCGCTCACCCGTTTTCGAGAGGTGATTTTTTTTGGGGGGGGTGAGTCCCTCACGTAAGCTGCAAAGCGGTTGCTCGCATATTAGATTGATTAATTCGCCCAACTACGATAGCGTTTGCGCTTACCTGAGTACGGGCACATTACAGATTTCCCCCTGCCCCGGCGGAGCATTCGCCAAATGGACCAAGCTCAGTTCAACGAGTTTCGGGAGCAGTTCAACGCCATGAACACGCGCATGGCTACAGTGCTGGAGGACAACGAGCGACTTCGTGCGGAAGTTGCTGAGTTACGCCAGGCGCGAGAGGATTCGCGTCAGAAATCTGCCACCCAAGAAGAGGTCGCCAGCACCGGACGTGTCGAAACCGTCTTGGACGAAATTGCACGTCAGGTGTCACAGGAGCGCAAGGACAGTGAAGCCGCCGCATCAGCTGACGTGGCCGCACGAGCAGCAGCCAAAGCAGCAGCAGCAGCAGCAGCAGCGACAGCAGCAGCCGCTCGGTCAGAAGCAGCCGCTACTGTAGCCGCACCGGCGTTTATGCCAATCGTGACGACAGCGACGATCAAACCGACAATGCCGCCCCCGTTCAACCCCTCAGATAAGAATACTACTGTTATGGGCTGGTTATTTTTGGCGGAACTTTATTTTAATGCCGCTGGGATCACTGTTGACGAGTTAAAAATTCGACTGGCTGTATCACTACTGCGGGGACCTGCGTTAGATTGGTGGCGATATACTCTACAGGAGGGGGAGTTTTCGGCAGGCGACACACAGGGGTTTTTCAGAAACTTTGGGTCTGCTACCCAAGGGTCAACCGCGATTTTTGGATCGACCAAGATTTGCACGTAGAAGGCGTGGGGTACAACTCTGCGTGAACGTTTCGAGCCAATATCCGCCTCGGACAACGCACGCACGAAGCTGTACAACTAGCACCAGTGGAGTTCTGTCCACGATTATGCGTCGGTCTTCATGGCGTTATGCGATCAAATCACCGACATGCATGACTCCGAGAAGAAAGCTCGATTCATTTCGGGTTTGAAGCAGGACATTAAATGCGAGGTCCGGCTGCGACTACCAGCGACGTTTCACGAAGCCGTCCGGATCGTAGACAACTTCGACGCACATCGGACGTATGCGAGAGCGGGTTCCCGGGAGGGAAACCGTTTTCGTGGCCAGAATCCACGGCCCACGATTCACGGCGTAGTGGCGAAGGAGCACATGGACGATTTTTGCAAGGGACAATGTTTCAACTGCCACCAACCGGGTCACCAATCTCACGATTGCCCCCGAAAGAAGCAGATAAAGAAGAACGATGAAGACAGGTCGGGAAACGCCAAGCGTCAGTAGCGGTCGGGCCCCCTACTGACCCTGTCTCCTCACCCGAAAAACAGCATCCCCACCGAGTAGTGGTTCCGATACATGCTATCAACCGCTCCCGGCTGAAAAAGGAGGATGACCCAGTGGACCACCCTGTACTGGCGGAAGGACGACTTCATGGAAGAAAAATAAATATATTCATCGACGGAGGTGCGAGTCACAGCCTGATAAATCGAGAGACAGCACGACGACTACACCTGACGCTGGAGCGGTGTCTACCCGAAATCGACGCCCGATTGGTGGACGGCACCCCGCTGGCGATACGCGACAAAGTACCTGTCGTTCGAATGAAGTGGGGCAAAGATTTTGGTTTCAGCGCGCCGATGCTGGCGACAACGCTCGACGGCTACGACGTGCTATTGGGACGCGATTGGCTGCGAAGATTCAACCCGCAGATCGATTGGACAACAGGCGAGTGCACAGTGAAGTGCGACAAAGGTTGGCGAAAATTACCCACGTGGCCGGAAGCAGAGACAACATCGACACGAGTCAACGCGGTGTGCCTCAATCGAGCGGTCAAGAATGGAGCGGAGTTATACGCCGTCCATCTAACCGAATCAACGGAGCAGAATGAGGCGACCGACATCAACAAACTCTACGCCTCGGTCCCGGATGACTTGGCGAACATCATTCGAGAATATCCTGAGATCTTCCCGGACGACTTGCCAAGTGGACTGCCACCCGAACGACCCCAGGACCACAAAATCGAGCTAGAGCCCGGCGCGCAGCCTACTGTACGCACGCAATGGCGTCTGACTCAGCCGGAGCTACAGGAGTTACGAAACCAGCTGGACTACCTCCTGGCGAAAGGGTTCATTCGGCCGAGCACGTCCCCGTTCGCAGCACCGATCCTGTTCACACCAAAAAAGGACGGCGGACTTCGCATGTGTACGGATTATCGTGCCCTTAATCGGGTAACGATAAAATCGCGCTACCCAATCCCATGAACGGACGAACTGATCAACAACCTTCGCGGAGCTCGCTACTTTTTGAAGATCGACCTTCGTGGCGGTTAGCATCAAAATCGGGTGTTCGCTGACGACTGCCATTAGACCGCGTTTCGTACTTGTTACGGGAGTTACGAATACACGGTGATGCCGTTTGGATTAACGAACGCCCCTTCGACGTTTCAACTCACCATGAATGGGGTATTCCGCGATCTACTCGACAAATGCGTAATAATTTACCTGGACGACATCCTGATCTACAGCAAGACCTGGGAGCAGCATTTAAAGGATTTGGAAGCGGTTTTTCAGCGGTTGCAGCAGCATCGACTCATCACCAAGAGCTCCAAGTGCGAGTTTTTTAAACAAGAACTGGAGTTCCTGGGACACGTGATTTCCACGGAAGGGATTCGCATAGACCCGAAAAAACTCCGGGCTATTCAGGAGTGGAAACCGCCAACAAATCTGCAGCAGCTGCAATCATTTTTGGGTTTCGTGAATTACGTGCGACGGTTCATACCCAACATGGCGGGGTTAACTGGACCTCTAACCGACCTACTGCAGAAGGGAGCTTTTTACGAGTGGGGGAGAAGCAGCAAGCTGCGTTCGCGGCATTAAAAACCCTTTTAATGTCTCCACCGGTACTTCGCATCGCTGACCCGGAAAGGCCCTTCGAAGTCATCACCGACGCAAGTGACATCGCCATCGGAGCCGTGCTCATGCAGGATTTCGGCAACGGGCTTCAACCAATTGCGTACGAGTCTCGGAAAATGCAATCTGCTGAGCGCAACTACCCGGTACACGACAAGGAGATGCTGGCGATCGTCCACGCGTTCAAAATCTGGAGGTGCTACCTGACTGGAGCAGACGTGACGGTGCGAACCGATCACAAATCACTACAGTATTTGCGGGCGCAGCCGAATCTCAACCCGCGGCAGATACGCTGGCTGGACTACCTGGAGTCCAATTTCACGTACAAGATCACGTACAAAAAGGGCGCCAACAATATCGCCAACGCTCTTTCCAGACCATCTACCCAACTCGCAGCAGTACTAGTCGCCCAGAGCAACCCGCTACTGAGTGGACTATTTACCCACGGGTATTCGACTGACCCCTTCTTCGTTAACGACGGCCATCTCCCAATCAGTACACGGAAAGGCGTCTATTACTTACGAAGCGGGACTGATCGAATTTGGGTCCCAAGCTATCGTCTACTTCGCGAATTATTAATTCAAGAAGTCCACGATTCGAATTTATCGGGACAGTTTGGGGTTGATAAAACTCTGAAGGCGTTGCAGCGGTTTTATTACTGGCCATATATGGTGACGTACGTGCAGCGTTACGTGGCCGCGTGTCCGATCTGCCAGCGAATGAAGTCGTCACACCAGCGACCTACAGGACTGTTCCAACCCCTCGAGCCACCTCAACGCCCATGGCAACACGTAACGATGGATTTCGTTACGGGACTACCGGCCGGACCTAGCGGAAACGACGCGGTTTTGGTTGTCGTCGACCGATTGACGAAAATGGCGCATTTCGCACCATGTCGTACAACCATCACAGCCGAAGAAACAGCGCGCCTGTTCATCTCGACCGTTGTTCGCCTACACGGGATAACAGCAGCAATCATTAGCGATCGAGATCCGAAGTTCACGTCAAAATTCTGGCAGGACACGTGGGCTCGGTACAGCACGCATCTACAGTTCTCATCCGCGTATCATCCCCAAACGGACGGCCAGACAGAAAGGACAAATCAAACGATGGAGCAGCTGATTCGGACAAACTGCCCCGACCGGAAAAAATGGGAGGACGTGCTGCCCATGTTGGAATTTTCCTACAACAACGCGCCCTCATCTACGACTAATCACTCCCCGTTTTATCTCAATTACGGGATGGACCCTACAGTGCCGATCTCCACCAACGTTGAGAGTCAATTACCCCAATCGCAGCAGTTTGTCGAAGAACTACAGACTGCCCGAGACAAAGCTGTCGAACTTATTCGCAAGGCGAACGTAACTGCCCGACGGTATGCGGATTTACATCGACAGGATATTACAATGGCAGCAGGGCAACTAGTCCTTTTGGACACCAAGAATTTACGACTGCCACTACCGACAAAATTGCGACCACGTTTCTGTGGCCCGTTCAAGATCATGAAGATGGTGACGCCGGTGACCGCCCAGTTACGCCTACCTGATGACTGGCGAATTCACAACAAATTCCACGTGAGTCTGTTGCGACCCTTCGTTCCTGACACGTCGGACATCGCTCGACAGCGATTGGTTTCAGATGTACGGCCACCAGCCGAGACAACCATCGAGCCTTCGAAGATCTTGAGCCATCGGATTCGTATCGACGGTCGTGGACGACACGTTGACTTTCTGATACGATGGACCAATCGTACCAGTGAGGATGACACGTGGGTGCCCTCGGACCAGATACAGTCACCTTCGATACTTGCAAATTATTTGGACCGCAAGCACGTGGCTGATATAGATCACCTTCGCTAAGGGGGGGGGTGGTGTAAGGACTTTTCCATTCCTTACCGAGCGGTCCTGCTATCGCGTACGCTCGAACACACCCGAAGCCTCGGGACTGTTCCGGACCTTTCTGACAGAACCGCCTCGGCTTCTCCAGATCTGCTAGTTCGACCTTCGAGAGTTCTCCAGGCCTCGCTTCATCACTTCGAGACCCTTCGATCTCCTTCCCGAACCTTACCATCGCAGGGTTAGACTAGCTCTAGTGTTCCTATATCTTGGCTTGCCATTCCTTGTATCATCATTCATTGGGTGAACACTTCGTTATTCATTTCCGCGCTACTCTGCTTGTTCATTCATAACACACGTGGTGTTGACTCGCATCTTCGCTTGTTCCCAACTTGTCGCCAAAATTCAACCTAAATTTCGGCCCGAGAAAATGTTGCTTGGCGGAAGTCGCGCAGCGTCGGTTATGCCTCCAAGGCTCCTGTCTCCGTCGCTCTGCCTCACAGCTCCATACAAATCTGCAGCTCGATCTCATTTCTCACTTCACGACTTTCGTACTACTGTACTAGCTTCAAACTTAGTGCAAAGTTTGCACTGCTATCTTCACAGAAGCTAATCCTTCCTCTCCAACGCACCCCTCGCGTCGTGCTTCACCACACACAGACAAAGGAAGCACCAGGACGTCTCTCCAATCCTGCATCGAACGTGGCTCGTCTCTAACCGCCATCATCGTCCATCACCGTCCACCGTCGTCTCATATTCACACGCCCTCCCCACACGTTCCCCCCATACCCGTACGACTCGGAACAACCTGAATACACTTCTCCCTCGCGCAACGATGCTGACGTTCCTTCCGCCACCACCAGTGCAGCGAGCCTCATTCCCCGCCATCCGTTTCGCGCACTGCGCCGTCGTGCTCGTCCTCCTGGCGCTGGCGCTGCTTGCGCACCTCCCCCGCCACCCGATCCGCTCGATGCCGCGCCGCCTGCGCCGAGGGATATGTCCCCGGAGCACCCCGTCCGCGCCGATTCAGCCGCCGCCTTCTCGCGCGGGCTACTGGCGCTGGCGTCGTGGGCGGAGGAGGCGGTGCAGCGCAGCCGGGAGCAATGGCGGAAAGAGCAGCAAGAGGCGCAAGAGGCGCAGAGACGAGAGCAAGAGCAGGAGCCGCGGAATCAGCAGCATCGTGATGACTCGGTCAGGGACGGTGTTCCAAACGAATCGCGGATGATCCGTGTGGCTGCGTTTAACGTGGACCGCGCAGTGATCCTCCTCCACCGACTCGGAGTGAGGCAGCGGCAACAGCAGCATGATGATGATGATGATGATGATGATGATGATGATGATGATGATGATGATGATGATGATGATGATGATGATGATGATGATGATGATGATGATGATGATGATGATGATGATGATGATGATGATGATGATGATGATGATGATGATGATGATGATGATGATGATGATGCCATCAGTTATCATCCCCCTAAACATGATGTTCCCCGTGGAGAGCGGGAGATGCGAGCAGCTCAATTCCGAGTCGTGCTGCTCCCCGCGCCAGCGGAAGCAGGCCGCAACGTGACGTGGGACGACCTCTACCCGGAGATTAACTACGAGCGCTCCAACGTCACTTGCCCTGCTGTGCCCCGCGCGCCGTGGGAGGAGAACGAGGGGTACCATGACGTGGCAGACGCGGTGGTCGCGGTGGTTCCATGTCGCCCGGCGAACGACTCGCTCGCGAGGGACGTGCGATGGCTGCAGCTGATGCTGTCGCTCGCACGGTTCGTGAGTAAGGTGCAGAGAAGTGTAGAAGGTGGGGGGGGGGATGCAGGGTAAGGTGTGGGGGAGTACAGGGCAGAGGAAGCGGGAGGAATGCAGGCTAGAATGTTGGGGGGGAGTGCAGGGCAGTACGGTGCGGGGGAATGCAGGGTAGTAAGATGCGGGGGAGGGCTGGCCAGTAAGGTGGGGGGGAATGGCTAAGCAGGTGACCATCACACCTTGCTGTTTCTTGCTCCTTACTTTGTCACGCTATCCCTCGCTCTCCCCCTCCCTCCCCTCCGTCCCTCCCTCCATCCCCATGCCACCCTCCTCCCTACTGCTCCCCCCCCGCTGCTCCTCCCCCGCTGCTCTCCCCCCGCTGCTCCCCCCCCGCTGCTCCTCCCCCACTGCTCCTCCCCCACTGCTCCCCCCCCACTGCTTCCCCCCACTGCTCCCCTTCCGCTGCTCCCCCCCCGCTGCTCCCGCAGTCCTGGCATCCCTGGCTGCCCGTTGCCATCGTCTCCCCCTGCCGCCCGCCGCCCAACCTCTTCCACTGCCACTTCCTCGTACGCGCGCAGCCCGCGGCCCACGGGGCGGAGGGCGACGTGTGGCTGTACAACGTGACAGCGAGCGACATGCGCGCGCGCATCCAGCCCGTGGGGTCCTGCGCGTTGGTGCAACCCACCGCCCACGCCCCAGGTGCGGTCCACTGCAGCCCACCTCTTGGTCTGGACTCGTTGTTCCTTTATGCCTCTTCAAACCATCGTCCCTCCGTGCCTCACCCAACCCTCGTTCCTCCGTGCCTCTTCCAACCCTCGTTTCTCCGTGCCTCTGCCAACCCTCGTTTCTCCGTGCCTCTGCCAACCCTCGTTCCTCTGTGCCTCTGCCAACCCTCGTTCCTCCGTGCCTCTTCCAACGCTCGTTCCCTCGTGGCTCTTCCAACTCTCATTTAGCCATCAGCCCGCCTCCATCGGACCCTCACACCCCGTTCCCTTCCCCGGCCTCTGCTCTGCTCTTCCCCTCAAGTTTCCACCACACGTCCCGCCTCGTTGGGCACTCCGCGCTTCGCCTTCGCCACCGTGCTGCACAGCAAGGGCGACTACGTCTGTGGGGCAATCGTGCTCGCGCACTCCCTCCGCGCCACCAGCCTCGCGCTGCCACCCGCCCTTTTCCCCAGCACCCCCGATAGCAGCGCGGCTGAAGGCGGAAATGCCTCCACCGCCAATGGCAGGGTTGGCGGAAAAGCAGGAAGTGGGGGAGATGGGGGGGACGTGGGGGGCATGGGGGAGACGGGGGCCATGGGGGACATGGGAGGCATGGGGGGCGTGGAGGGGAGTAATGGGCGCCCCGAGGCGGAGCTGTTGCGCTGGTGTCGGCGGAGGTGGGGGCGGAGAGCCGGAAAGGGCTGCAGGCGGCGGGATGGCGGATTGTGGACATCGAAAGGATGAGGAACCCGCGGGCCAAGAAGGGCAGCCACAGCTACAGGTCCGAGGCGCACCACTTGGGCACCATGGGTCATGACTTTGTGAACCCTTGCTTCCAAGAAGCGGAGCTACTGCAAATGGAGCTACAGGTGTGTGGCGGCGCGCTCCAAGGTGCCTGACGGGAGGTGGGACGAGAGCGGTAAGTGGGAAGGGGGGCTCGGTGAGGTGCGTTCACTTGGAGTGCGGCAGGTGGATAACATGAGTCGCTGCGGAGAATTCTGGGGTGTGGGCTCTTCACCCATGCCATAGGTGATTTATGAGAATCCCAAAAATTACCTTTGCTTGCTGCTACTTGTCCGCTGTGGGCTACAGGTGGCACACTCGCCTCACACATAGGCAGGCTATGGCTGTGCTCCTGCAGCACCGGCCCCGTCTGTGTCACCAAACCTCGCCACCAGATATCACCACCTGTCAGCCTCTCTCCTCTTCCCGCATCTCTCTCTCACACTTCCCTCTCTCGCCCCTGCCTCCCCTCCTGCCGTGGCAGCAAGGTGTGGCTGCGCCTTTGATGGAGTACCTGCGAGCGCATTGTGTGTGTGTGTGTGTGTGTGTGTGTGTGTGTGTGTGTGTGTGTGTGTGTGTGTGTGTGTGTGTGTGTGTGTGTGTGTGTGTGTGTGTGTGTGTTTGTCTCAAACATCCACGGCAGCAAGCTGTGGCTGTGGCATTGACGGAGTTCGTATGAGCGCATTGTGCGTGTGGATGCTGACGTCTTTGCCCTGCGCATTGTGTGTGTGGTGCCGATGCTGATACAGTCCCCCCGCGCATTGTGTTTGTGTGTGTTTATCCATGGCAGCAAGCTGTGGCTGTGGCAGTTGACGGAGTACGAGCGCATCGTGAGTGTGGATGCTGACATGGTCGCCCTGCGCCCTCTCACGCACCTCTTCCTCTACCCCGAGCTGTCGGCCGGGGTGCGTTTCAAGGACGTGTTTCACTTCAACTCGGGCCTCATGGTCATACAGCCGTCGCTCTGCACCCTGGACTTCCTCCTGGCCAACATGCACACCATCTGGACTCATGATGGCGGAGACCAGGTGTGCATTGGCGCTCGGATGGGTGCTGCAGGGATGGGTAGCTGTATGGCTTGGTACGGCATGTTTGTGTGGACAGCACGTAGTTAAAGCCCGGTCGGCAAATGTGTCAGGATCTTATTGACTGGTTCGAGGTCTTGGCGTTTCCCTCTCCTTCAACCCATTTCCCTCTCCTTCCACCCATTTCCCTCTCCTTCCACCCATTTCCCTCTCCTTCCACCCATTTCCCTCTACTTCCACCCATTTCCCTTACCCACTTCCTCCCCTGTGCCTCCCTCCCAGGGCTATCTGAACAACGTGTTCACGTGGTGGCACCGCCTGCCCAGCTCCACCGCCGCCCTCAAGCTCATCATGACGCCGCAGGGACACCCTGGCCGCGACCGCGAAGTGGCTGCCCAGACTGCTCTCTTCTCCGCCGACCCCCCCGGTTGGACGCCATTCACTACGTGGGGCGCAAGCCGTGGTACTGCTTCCGCGACTTTGACTGCAACCGCGTGCTGCTGTACATGCAGAGGTTTGTGAACGAGGCGGCGCACAGGCGCTGGTGGCAGGTGCACGACGGGATGGACGAGAGGCTCAAGCCCTGGTGCTGGCTGAGTGAGCAGCAGAAAGAGCGGCTGTGGGATGCCATGGGGCAGCGCAGGCAAGAGGGGGCTGACCCTGAGATGTGGAATTTCAGTGTCAGGGATCCGAGGAGAGACCTGGTGGCTGCCTTGGGGGGTGGAAGTTGGGGGGAGGAAAGCTCGCCAACGAACGTGGAGCGAGTGGCTTGGACGTTTGACCCGGCACTAGCAGCAACTAGTTGACCTCCCTGCGCAAGCCGCCAGAAAATCAGTGCTCTCGCACGCCCGCCCTCAGGCTCAGCCGGGCCTCCCCCGTTCACCTTGGCAAGGGCGGTTGTGTCTGCGGCGCAATAGTTTTCACCACAGCATCAATGGTACCTCCGGCTTCACCGTTTTGCATGCCGGTCATGCGGCGCCATGCATTCCCTCCGCATGACCGCCGGCCCGGTCGCTCAATTCACCACAGCGCCAATGGTACTAGCGCCAATTTTCGAGGTGCCTCAAAATCAATGGTGCCAGCGCCATGGATTCCCTCCGCACCACGCCGTCAATGGCAGCCCATTGGCTGCTGAGCTCCCGCCACTGACGGCAAAACACGATCGGCCATCTTCTGAGCCCTACCAGTGACTCAGCACCCACCAGCGTGACTGACTCCGGCGCTCTGCTGCAACTGCACCAGCAATGGGAGTGTCGAAGCCGGCAATGAGAACCCCTCTCGCGACAGCAATGCTGCAGCACCCAATGCTGGTACAGCTGCCAGCTGTGACGTTTGATCACACCACGCACGATCCGGATTCAGAACGCCTAAGGTTAAATTCCGCAACCCTGCAGCATCAGATGCGGTGGTGCTGATTTCGTCAATCTCGTCCGTTATTCACAGGAAGGCAGCAGAAAAGATGTCAGCATGTGCTCCAATTGCCACTGCTGCGCCACGCATCGCAAAACTGAGCAGCAAAGGAGCAGTCTTGACGCGCGTGGAGGGAACGACCCTGATTCCGAGGCCGAGATGTGGTGCAGAGCAGCGGGGGCTGCGTGGAGTGGAGCTTGACGCTGCAAGTAAGAGGGGCGAGCAGAGCGTCCAGGGTGGTGCTGGCAGCCAACTCAAGACGGCCATGGCTGCCTTGACTGCTGCTGTGAGAAATGATTCTGGTCATGGTTTTAGAGAAGGCAAGATCGTTTCTGAAATAAAAATAAATAAAATAATTTGAATAAAAAATCCGGAAGGAGGGTCAGCAGCAGATGGACGCCACTGGGGAATGCAAGTGGGTTGGAGGTGTGGGTGGGGAAGCATGATGATGGCAGTACCATTTTTGCACCCTGCTTTTGCAGGGTGTTTGTGGGAGTGTGGATTGCTGAAACCAGTGGGAGGGTGGAAGGCCTGACAAACAGCTGCTATGCTGTTGGGGTAGGGAGTGCTTTCGAAGTGAAAGAATGATTAGAATGGTAGGATTTGTTAGAATAGCATGGTGCCGGTGTTAGAAAGGAAGAATGAATGACTAGTGTGGAGAAACCTAGAACATGTACCTGTTTGGGTTGTACTCACTAGAAGCACACACCTAGGCTAACCTATACCTTCTACATACAGCATATGTATAAGTTGACACACCCCCTAGGCTAGAGAAGGGTGGTGCTAAGCAAGAAGCCACAGCTCAGGGCGGCACTACTAGTCCAACCATGAGGCAGGGGTCCGGAGACCAGTCAGCAAAAGTACAAACAAAACTAAAGCAAACTAGGGCGGCACTACTAGTCCAGCCATTGGGGGCAAGGCCACAAGGCCAGTCAGACAGGAGTATATATGTAGTAGAGAGTACACAATCAGGGTCCTAACAAGTGAGTAGCTACAGGAACAAGACCAAGCTGCACACAGTGCGCTGATTGATCTTTAGCGCAAGCGCCTTCGGTAAAGATATCAGCTGTGTTGGCACCGGAGGCCAAGTGAACTACGCGGGCCTAGCGCGCGCGTAGCTCGCGCAGGAGGAAGTACCGCAGCTCGATATGCTTCGTCCTGCCCTCAAGCCGAGGCTCCTGGCATAGGGAGAATCATGGCCTGTTGTCAGCGTACAGGACCGGGGCACGAACTAGGCGCTCACCTAAGTCTGTGAGCAAGAAGGTAAGCCAGCGGAGCTCCTGTGCCGCCATGGCACCAGCGTAGATCTCAGCCTCACAGCTGGACTGAGCAACAGACGACGAGTGAGTGGATCTCCAAGAGATAGCACCTGAACCAAGGCTAAACAGTAGCCCTGAGAAGACCTGAGAGTCTCAGAGACTCGTTAGTCGAGGGAGTGAAGCTCGTAGTCGCGCTGTGCTGCGATGTGTAGCAGTGCCCGAAGAGTAGTCATCTTCGGGGTCCGGGCAAAGGTCTGGAAAAACTCCACCCCTCGCGCTGGCTGAAGCCTCTAGCCACGTAGAGCGGCTTGAAGACAGGCAGCTCTCCAGGGGGCGCTTCACCTTGAAAAGCCACCGACCATCGACTACGTTCACCTCAGGAGGGAGAACTGCGTCGACGTAAGTGCCGGTGGACCTCCAAGATGCCATCTCCTGCTCCATGGCAGCTATTTACTGAGAGGCCCAGGGTCCCGAGGTGGCCTCAGCATAAGTGCAAGGGGTCGGGATGTCGAAGGCGTCTGGGTCACCCTCAGGGACTAGGAGCATGGAGCAGAGATGGGGAGCGGCCTCGTAAAGGAAAGCAAGCTCGTACTGTCTATCCTCTAGTACGTCACTGCCAAGGGCAGGTGCACCCTCGACGGACACAGGACGGGCAGGGTCAGAGACCAGAGCTGTAGCGTAGTTAAGGCGGCAAGTAGAGGCGAAGTCAGCGACAGCAGCGACAAGCGCGTCAAGGCGCGAGACAGGAACAGGCGGGTCTGTAACAAGAGAGGCAAGGACCCGAGGGACGAGGGGACGAGCGGCATGGAGGTAGTCAGACAGCGGGGGAGGTGCAACAACAAGCGACGAGGGAGGAGGCGAGGGGAGGGGGGGGACAAGACGAGTGAGAACGGAGTAACATAGGGTGGGAGCGAGGGACAGGGGAGACGGGACGGCGAGACCAAACTTGGGACGGAGGTGTAGGGTCTGGAGACAGTGGGGGACACAAGAGGGGAACGAGGAGGAAGACGGGCCGGAGAAGAGTCCGGGGGCGGGAACACAGGGCCGTAGACAGGAAGGTGAGGAGGAGGTGGAGGAGACGCCGGCACGCGTCGGGGAGGGAAGGCCGAGCAGGCGAAGAGCGGAGACCGGTGGCGACAGCTGCGGCGGCGCGGCGACGGCTGGGTCTCGACCCGCGGACCGGCAGGGGCACGACGACCACCGGGAGAACACTCAACAGCCACCCCATAACCAACACCCCAAAGCAAGAACCCCTCCAACACCAGCGGCATCCCTAGGCCCGCCCGGACACACCACGCCAGAAGCCGCAGGACGAACACCCTCCTCAACGCCAGCACCCCCAGAGGCCAAGAGCGGCAGCTGCGGCGGGCGGCGGCGGCGGCTGCGACGGCGGCGACTGCGACAGTGGGGGCGGAGACACCGCGGAAGGGGGCACAGCAAGGACGGATTGGGGGGGCACCAGAGTCATCAGACTCCTCAACGGGACAACCGAAGGGAGGGGTGACGTGGGAGACACCAGACGGGGCAAGACGAGGCGGAGGGGAGGAGGGGCTACCGGTGGAGGGGAGCAAGGAACAGGGGGGGGAATCAGAGAGACCTCGGTGAGGGAAGCGACGGAAGAAGGAGACAGACTCGTCAAATGTGACGCCACGAGAGTGAAGTTCGGAGGCAGCGGGTGGTAGAAGTGCCAGTCAGACGAGTCCAAGGGAAAACCGAGGACGACACAGGGGACAATGCGGGCAGTGAGCTTGTCCGTTCCAGAGGCATGAACGTGAGCAAGGAACCCCAGACGTGGAACGCAGATGCGTCACGAGGGACCCGGTCCAAAGGAGGGTCGGCGAAACCTGCGGCCACTGGAGCGTGGCCACAAGTTAAGAGATGAGTGCGTCGCGATCGGCGAACGGCCACAGAAAATGGGGTGCACCGGCATGGATCATGGAGGTACGAGCCACTCCATGACCAAACCGATGGGTTGCTCAGTGATCCCATTCTGCTGTGGCAAGTCTGGCAACGTGTACGACTGGGTGATGCCCTCCGCACGACAGAACTGTCTAAGCCGACCAGAGGCGAACTCGCTGCCACGGTCAGAGTGGCACAACGGGGAAACCGCGGTGAAGACGCGCAGCCACAACCCACGGGAGAAGAAACGTCGGGCACGTCGGCCTTCCGCTCCAGGGGAAACACCGTGGTGTAGACGTATAGTCGTCAACGAGCACAAGAAAGTAGCGCTCATCGCGCGGTCCGGGGACGGGGCTGGGCCCCAAACGTCCAGGTGCAGGACTGAAGGCGAAGCGAGGAGGAGTGAGGGGCAAGGCGGAGCCGGCCCTCTACGCAAGGCGTGCACGGTGGAGCAGGCGAGGGGGGAAGGGCGGGGAGCGATGCGGGAGGCCTAAGACAAGACGTGCTAGGACATGTGATGCAGATGCGGGAGAGCAGGGTGACCTAAGCGTGGTGCCACAAAAGGGATGGGTGAGTGAGGGACCGACCCGAGCAACCTGCAGCAACCTGGGAGGACGCACCAACCGGGGGGGAAGCAGGTGTCGAGGGTAAACAGGACCAGACACCGGGTCCCGTGGGAATGTCGCAAGGGGGGAATCTGTGACAGCCTCAGTACAGACAGCGAAAACCGCTCGTGGCCCAGGGAACGTTGTGGTGATGCCGAGGTCACGGAGACGGCCGACACCAACCAGGTTCCTGGAGAACAGGGGAACGTGGGAGCCTGTAAGGAGCCTGAGGGAACTGCGGGACAGGGAAGGGAAGTGGAGCTGCGAGCGACGACGGGACCCGCAGAGGGTCAGCTAGTGCGACAACAGCCGCGCAGCAAGCGGCGTGAGCGTGGAGCGGTCGAGAAAGAAACAGGCAGAAGCATCGGAGTCGAGAGTGAAGGACAGCGAGTGGTAGTAGCGGAGGCCGGGAACGGAGCCGGTGCAGGGACTAAGCTAGGCAAACTAGGCAGTCTACGCCTGACGCAGCAGGGAGGCTAAGCTACACAAGGGTGATACACCAAAACTAGAGTACACAGGATAATAAGATCCAGCAACACTAGAAGCATTAGCATACAAGGCATGCAAATTAGCACCTATCTGATCCATATCTAACTCAAAGATCGGCACGCCCTGGCGAAGCAGGCTGTGCCAGTCGGGGAGGTCCGGGCCGGGCCAAAGCGACGACGAAAGAGATCGTCGAGGCGGCGGAAACGCGAGCGGTCGGGTGCGGGCGGCGGCACAGAGTGCCGCGGAGGGGCCCGGTCTGAAGCTGGTGCTGGGGTCACGCCAACGGAGCTACCGGTAGACACCAAGCTGCGGGGGCCGCCACCACGGCCACCACCGACGGAGGTGCCGAGCCAACCTGGTGGGAGACGAGCCCACGACGGGGGCTGTGACTGCTGCTGGACAACTGCGACTGCTGCGACGACTGATGCTGCTGCTCCTGCTGCTGGGGCAATGGCTGCTGCTTCTGGATAGCTGCGGCAGTCCCCTCAGTAGAACATTGTCTCCGGCACCACCACCATTACCAGCTCCACCACCACGCCTCCCTGGCAGCCACGGCCAGCGCGGCGTGGGCGCTGCTGCGGGTGGACAGCAGCTGCAGTTCAGTTGGGGGGGTCGTAGTGGTGACCGCAGCCGAAACGTCAGTAAACGTGCACTGGGAGGGGCACAGCCGTGAAAGATAGAGACTGCCGGCGCACCGCTCGACTGAGCGATAGTGCGCTGGCGAGTCTCGATCTCGGTCAGGGCGGTGACAAAGGCTGTCAGGGTGAGATCACCCGGGTGCTGGCTAAGGATGTGGTCGCGGGCATAGCAAGGCGGTCAGGCAGGCGCATGGCGATAAAGTAGAGGGTCATGCAGAAGGGGGCAGGGAGCGCAGTGAGCTGGGCAGCAGTGCTAGCAGTGCGGTAGCGAGACTCTAGGGCGCGCAGGTGAGTGGCAAGGCAGCAACACTAGGGAAGGAAGCAAGGTCTGGGAAAAGCATAAGGAAGAGCAGGCGGCCTGCAGTAGCGGAGGCAGGTGTGGAATAGCGAGCAACAACAGCATCTAAATACGCCTTGGCTGTATCAACTGTAGCGAAATGCGAACGCTCAGACACAGGGAGGAGGGCGTGATTGATAGCGGCCTGAGCAACTGCGTCGCAGGAGTCCCAGACGGCACAGGCAAGTGCAGCAGCAGAGAAAGCCTCACTCTCAGCAGAGGTGGGGCAGCAGGGAGGGAGCAGCTCAGGGGGTGGGGGAGCAAGCCATCAGCATGGACAACCAAGGAATGCCCATCCTGGCGCTGACCTGTGAGCTGACGGCGGAGGTCATACAGACAGGCGGCGAAGTCAACAGCGTGGCCTCAGCGTCCAGACGGAGGACGAAGTCAGCCATCGTGCAGAGTCAGCGACACAGGGACACAGCGGCACAGCTCCACAGGACACAGCGGCACAGGGACACAGCAGCACAGCTCCAGGAGGACGTCTGCAAGACGCTCCAGCACGGGCAAGCAGAAGACACTGGCTGGAGAATCGAGGAACCGTGCCGAGCAGAAGACACGGGGCCGCAGGAGCCGGGCGTGCACTGGGAGCTGCGGGTCCTCAGGAGCCGGGCGGGCGTGTCGAGGCCGGGCTGGCGCTAGGAGGGGCCGGTCAGCGCTGGAGGGGCCGGGGGGGGGGGGGGGGGGGCGCCAGGAGGGGCCGGCCGGGTGGGGTGTGGGATGGGTGGGCGCAACAGGCGAGCGGCGCTAGAAGAGGCCGGGCGGGCGCTTGGAGGAGCCGGCTAGGAGTGGGCGCAATGGCAGGAGCGGGGAATGGCCAGGGGCCGGCTAGGAGCGGCACGACAGCCAAGGGAGGGCCGGCTAGGAGCGGGCACGAACGGCCAGGGGGCAGCTAGGAGCGGACACGACGGCCAGAGGGGCCAGCTAGGGGCGACGCGACGGCCAGGGATCCAGCTAGGGGCGGACGTGACGGCAGGGGGACTAGGGCGGACGCGACGGCCAAAGGGCCGACTAGGGCGGACGCGACGGCCAGAGGGTCGGCTAGGGGCGGACGCGACGGCCAGGGGGCCAACTAGGGGCGGACGCGACGGCCAGGGGGCTGACTAGGGGCGGACGCGACGGCCAGGGGGCCGGCTAGGGACGGACGCGACGGCCAGGGGGGACTACGGGCGGAGGCGACTGCCAGAGGGCCAGCTAGGGGCGGACGTGATGGCCAGGGGGCCGACTAGGGGCGGACGCAAGGGGGGCCAGCTAGGGGCGGACGCGATGGCCAGGGGGCCGGCTAGGGGCGGACGCGACGGCCAGGGGGCCGACTAGGGCGGGACGCGACGACCAGGGGGCCAGCTAGGGGGGGCGCGACGGCCAGGGGCCGGCTAGGGGCGGACGCGACGGCCAGGGGGCAGCTAGGGGAACGCGACGGGGCGGACGCTAAGGGCAAGGTGGGGGGGTGAGAGTCTAGGGCGCGGGCGGAAGCGGGCGGGTGGACCTAACCTACTCTCGATACCATGTTAGCAAGGAAGAATGATTGACTAGTGTGAGAAACCTAGAACATATACCTGTTTGGGTTGTACTCACTAGAAGCACACATAGGCTAGCCTATAACTTCGACATACAGCATATGTATAAGTTGACAGCCGGTGTAGCGGAAAACGATCAAACGTTGTGGAAAGAAAGGTTGTCATTGAAGAAGTCCAATGGGCTCCACAATCTAGGTGATTTATGCATGAGCTTCTCCTCCCAAGACCCAAGAAGGGACCACCATGGAGTCAAACACTCCAATAATGCAAGTCCAATAATGGTCAAGGAAGTTGACTCCCTCAAGAGCCCTTGGACTCCAATAATTTCCATCCTACAATAATTCAGAGAATAATTGTAGGTTTTAGAGCCTAGGGACTTCTTATAAGGAGGAATATAACATCCCTAAAATTTAACAGCATATAACTTCAATTCTTGTATCTTTAACACTCCCCCTTGCTGCAGATTTAGTGATGTTGCAAACTGTAGAGAAGTGTAGCAGCTGCTGGGTCGAGTAATGCGCGAACTGTTGCGCGAACACCCCCCAGGATAGGGTTTGGTTGCTTCACCGCGAACCACCAACGCGATCTCAGCCTCCTTTGCAACTCGCGCCTGCCTTCCATTGTTTAGCCATCCTCCCCCTTAGCTCGACTCAGCCCAGATCCAAGCTCATTTCGACTGCTCGCCTCTCCCTAACACTTTCCTAAAATCGATCTGCTGCTTCTTAGATCGTAGATCCAGCTGCTGCAAGAAATGACAGCTTCCCTTGAGCATTTCGATCTTCTACTGGTGCTGGCGATTTTCTGCCGTCTATTTCGAATTGCTGCTGCTTGCTGAACGAAATGGTGCATGGCGAAATGCAGCTTAGGCTTGGCGAATTGCAACTGAGTCATGACGAAATGGATATGCAGCCATGGCAAATCTTCCTGCATGGTAAATGTCTGAGATGCATGGCAAAATGAAGCTGCAGCATGGTGAAATGGAGCTGCAGCATGTTCGAAATGGAGCTGCAGCATGTTAAAATGGAGCTGCAGCATGTTGAAATGGAACTGCAGCATGTTGAAATGGCGCTGCAGCATGTTGAAATGGCGCTGCAGCATGGCGAGTCTGCTGCAACGAACGAAATCCTGCTGCTACTACTCCAAAATGCTTGCAGCTGGTGCTGCTGCTGGCGGAATCAACTGCTGTTGGCGGAATCAACTGCTGCTGCCGGAATCAACTGCTGCGGTGAGTGCGAACCATGCAGAGATTTCGGTATGGCAGATTGCATGGTTGATGGCAACCTCTCTGCTTACTCCCCCTGCCTTGTGCAGAGACGAACGTATCACCTCGTCACAGGTGAGCAAAGTGCTGCACTCCTGCTCACTTGCACTGGTGAACCTAAGGAAGGTGAAGGTGCTCATTATGGTATGAATGCTTCACACGGTACAGCAGCCTTGGCCAGCCTTGGCTGAGATTTCGTGCCAGGAGGAATTGGTAGAAGGCCGCTGAGAAGGCTGCAGGTGAGATGCTGTTTTGCGGTCACTGGTTTGGTCAAGTAGTCTACTGCTTGCTGCGTGGTAGGGCAGAACTCGAGCCTTACCATCCATCACGAATTGCCTTTCTAGTCCAGTGATATCGCACCTCCATGTGTTTAATCCGCTGGCTCATCTGCTCCCCAGTGCCAAGAGCAATGGCACTTTGGTTATCAACATAGAGAACAGTTGGTTTTGCTGTGGTAAACCCGAGTCTTCACACAGCCGT
>BQMB01000119.1:0-62378 GCA_027943415.1 Closterium sp. NIES-67 | reverse complement strand
ATTCTTTCCCTCCCCCAAAAAATTTGTCCTCTGAAACGGCCACTGCTCCGGATCATCACTCACTTGCTCCACCTTAACTCATTCCTGATCTCCTCCTCTACACGCGCCGACCACTCACATTGGAGTTTTTTGTAAGAATCTCTTTAAAATGACAAGCACCTTACAGTCACGTTTTCATGCGCCTCAAAACCAGACCCCATCCCATTTTGGACAATCGTCTACCACTCCCGTTCACTAGAATTTCAGAGTCCACGCTCCAAACCACTCCGCCCATTAAAGATAATTTTGGCCACATCCTGCGTACGCACCTACCTGTCTCTTCCGCTATAATCACCGTCGCAGCCGCCATGCGCCGCTCAACCGCCTCCCGCTCCGTCTCACCCCTCTCCGTCTCACCCCTCTCCGTCTCACCCCTCTCCGTCTCACCCCTCTCCGTCTCCCCCTCTCCGTCCCTTCCCCGCGGCCTCACCCCTCTCTCCCTCAGTCCTCGCGCCTTCCCGCTGATCTCCTTCCCGCGCGCTTGCTCTCTCGCTTCCCGCCGCTTCCTCGCGCTCGCTGCTCCTGGCCACCCCCACACCCCTTCCTGTGCTGCCTCCGTCACGGAATGGGTCCGACTCCGAGTCGTCATCGCCTGCCTCGTTTCTCCGGGATTGCCGAATTCCCCGTCACTTCCCGGTGCTCTAGCTCTTCCGCGTCAAGCCAGAGGCGGATATCGTCCCTATCCGCCATACTGTCCCTGCCAGCGATAATCTCCTACCTTCCTGCTAGGAGCAGCTCTAGGGCAATGAATTTGGGATGACAATTTTTGGTCAAGTCGGAATTTTGGTGCTGTACATTCAACCACTTTCGAGGCAGACCAGTGACTATCACTTCAACACAATGAACCCTTCTGTACCTTGGTGAACCGTGTCGAGCCTAGGAAGTTTGCGAACCAAACCTGGCAATATGGTTTGATTTTGTTTCAGATATGCATGTGATCACATAGAATTATGAGATTGCTTCTTCGACTGTGGCAAGTACTGTACCTAAATCGAAGTACTGGGAGTTGCTGATAGCGAGCCTAGTCCTCGTTTTTACCCGGGGGGGCTCCACTGTCCAAGTTGGTTCCGTTGGCGGGAAACTGTAAAGTTGACGGAAGGATTTTCGCCCGTTTCCCCACAGGCGGAACAGCGAGCCGCATGTCAAAATCAATCGCGTCGCTTTCACTGACAGACCTGATTGATCGAATCGCTCAATCGAGGATCACAGTGACAGCGGACATTCCGCACATTCCCAAACCAAATCATAATGCGGTTCGACTCGCGCCACCCTCAATCAGGCCATATCAAATTGTGGACCGCATGCCACCCCAGAGAAACCTTTTCCACCATTTATCAGACCACCCGAACAGTCCTCACCGCTGTATTAACTCTTCCCACCGCCTCCAAGCTGAGTCCCGAACACTTAATTCCTCTGCTTGCAAGCCCTACTTGTTCCGTCACCGTCACCCCATATATTGCGGATTCCCGCACTTCCCCATCGGAGAAGCTTGGGCGCCTGTCGCATCAGCCCAGCGGAGGCGCCAGTGGCAATTACCCCTCCCAAGTCAACGAAAAGGCCACCTTGGTCGCTCTTCGTGCAGGCTTGTTTCGTGCCCCACCGTCTCATACTCACAAAGCCTTTTCGTGGGCTCTCCGTCCCTGCCCTCCCCCACCCACGCACATCTCTTTCGCGCCAAAAGGAGGCACATCCAAACCCAGCTTCCTCGAAAAACACGAGCAAAATGGTATGGGATCGAGGGTGGGACTCTCCTTCTGCATGCACCCGGCACCTGTACTGGCACATGCATCGCTGTACTATCAGCGTCGGCTGCCATCCATTGCACAGCCTCGAAGCGGGTCCGCTTGCCGGGTCGGCGACGCCTGGTGACGGCGCTGCTCGATTCCCAGACGACCCCTTCCTCTACAAAGCCTTTACACACACGGCCGTGCCTTCACATCTCAAACAGTGCTTGATAGTCCGTTCCGCCCAGTCAACTAAGTTCTCGCACAGTCGGACCAGCGAGTAAACCGTAAAGCGAAAGGCGTCGTCAGATTGTGCATTAGA
This sequence comes from Closterium sp. NIES-67, assembly GCA_027943415.1. Lineage (NCBI taxonomy): Eukaryota > Viridiplantae > Streptophyta > Zygnematophyceae > Desmidiales > Closteriaceae > Closterium > Closterium sp. NIES-67. The sequence continues at coordinate 60,293 of BQMB01000119.1, read as the reverse complement.
CGTCCGTAGAAACCGCGCAGGTCGTCACGTCAGCTCGTCCGTATAAACCCCGCAAGCAGGTCGTCAGGTCTCAAGTCGGACCACAGGAGTGTAAGGCTCGGAGAAATCAGCTTATAAAGTGGCTCGCTCCTCCCTCTTCAGAATCTCCAAGGTAGCTAATTAACCCGCGATTCTCTTACCAATCAGCCCGCGGTTCACCTCTCATTCCGTAGCATTTCACTCTAGTTTCCTCATTCTCGCTTCCTCAAAACAGTTAGTTCTCGACAGTAGGTCTTCCTCACGAGTCGTCGACCTTCGAAGGACAGAGCCTAGCTCAGCGCTCCCGGCTATAGCTATAACTCAAACGCTTCCGCTCATCCCGCACCGCTCGTTCCATTCGCCATGAATCTCCACCGCCCCTCCCTACTCCTACTCCTACTCCTCATCTCCGTCGCGCTTCTTCCGCTTCTCACCTCCTCGCGCAACCTTCCGCCCAAGCAGCAGCCCACAGGCGGAGCGCTTCCGCAATCCAAGGGGCGGAACGCCACCGCGCCCCCCCGCCAACCCCGCCAAGGCGCAAACGGGACGGCTGCCGCGGGGAACCGGACGAAGGGCGGTCACCCGCACAAGGGGCACCATCGGGGGAACGGCACCGTGGCGGGGGGACCGAAAAAGGGGAACGGTACTGGCGCCGGGCAGCCGAAGCGTAACGGTAACGGCACGCCAAACAGTTCGCAAACGTCGCCGAAGCCTACGAGTGGGAACCCCAAGAATGGCGGTCAGAAGAACGGAAACGGTGGTCGCAGCGGCGGCGCGCAGACGAACAAGAATGGCGGCGGGACGAGCCAGCCAAAGTCGAACGGGCAGCGCCGGCCGAAGCAAATCGCCGAAGAGGAGAACTGTAGCAGGTGCGTTGAAAGTAGCAGTAGGATGCTCAGGACGCATACTCGCGCTTTTGGAAAGTAGTCGACTCAAAAGCAGATTGTAGCAGGTGCGCTGGAAGAAGCAGGAGGATGCTCAGGACGCATACTCCCGTTTGTGTGCCTGTTGTACGCGTTAGTATCCCCAGCGTCACTATTACCTCCCCATCCCCTTTACTAAAGAACCCGAACCCTCGCTCCTATCATATTCCCCGAAACCCACTTTTCCGACCTCCACTTAAAATCTCAACTCCTGTTCCCCCAATACTTCCGTTGCTTACCCTTACCAGCCAGACGCCTTGGCCTAGGCGATTAGAATGGATGCCTCTTCTCCTCCCTTCCCATCTCCTCCCTTCCGCTCCTCTGACTTGCACTCACTCCAATCCCTTTTCCCCCTATATACCCGTTCATTACGCTTGCCAGTCAGGCGTCTTGGCCCGAGGTGGTTGGAATGGCGACCTCTCCTCCTCCCTTCGCATCCCCTTCCGCACTCTACCGTCGTCCACTCACGATATCCGCCCCTCCTATCCCCCCTATCTTCCCGTGTTTTTTTGCCTTGCCAGCAAGACCTCTTGGCCCGAGGTGGTTGGAATGACAGGCGAAAAGGCTCGCGATTACATCCAGACGACCATGCCACAGTGTAACTGGGACGTGCGAATTATCCCGAGTAACGGTTTCGCCACGATGGATTATCGCCCAAATCGCATTCGCGTTTTCGTCGACAAGCAGGGCGTCGTTCGCGTCCCCCCTAGAATTGGCTGATTTCTGTACCCGTTACTACTCTACTCCAGCGGCCTCTCAGCGGTGCTGCTGTGCTCTTATCGCGTACGAGTTTAGAAGCTGATTTTTGGTGGCTGAGGTGGCTGCGGACACTGTAGTATACTGGACGGGGCTCGGACGACTAACCAACTGCTATTAGGGAGTAAACAGCTGATGATGATGAGATTACAGCGGATCATCCCAAACGGTGAGTAGGGAGAGCTGTGCCTACATCTCCGTCAGTGGCTGGTGCAGGGGCGCTTGGCCTATTGGCCTGTTAGCTTGTGTCCTCATTATAGAGTGGTTGTAGTGAGACTTAGGAAGTGCACAGGAAGCTTACAACGCGGATGTCAACTATACGTAGTAGAAACTCTGGACTAGCACCTAAACCTGTTTGCAAAATGTCATATTTGCTACTTCTAGTCATTTCAGATATTTCCAATCCGATTCTTCTGAAGGACACAGCAGTATGGGTACAGGACATTAGGAGCACTGTGTCATTCAAGAAATGCAAGGTGCTGTTGGCTGTTTCTCCCTCACCTAAACCAGAACCTGCATAATTCCTGTTGGATTTGGCAGTCTTTCGCTCCAGGATGGCAACACGGAAGAATCAGCATGACAGCGACCAATGGCCTGAACTAAGATACGGGTACTGCTATGTATGTATCCCATGCGTTCATAACAGACTAGACCATTCAACCAAGGGATCAGATACTGCCATGCATTGAGTTGAGACCTCAAACCATGACTGCCATCCCAAACATGGCATCCCAAAACTGCCACCCCGAGCCTGCCACCCCAAGCCTGCCCTGCCAAACCTATCATCCCTAGGCTGGATCGGCAGTGGAGGCGGCTGCCATAGCAGCGGCGATCCGAAGCACATCGAGAGCCTCGGAGACCTTAGCTCGGAGGGCGTCCGGTGACTGCAGCAGCATGAGCACCTCGCCCTTGTCCATTTCTAGAAGCATCCCGGTGATTTTGCCTGCGTGCTCCGGCTCCTGGCGCGCTACCAAGGGGTACAGCTGCTCGCCCAGAATCTGTGACGAAATCCGAGGAGAGAAAAGAAGCAGGGAAGGAGGCAGGGAGGGGAGGGAAGTAGAGAAAGGGCAGCAGCATGAGCACCTCCCCCTTGTCCAATTCTAGCAGCATCCCCGTGATCTTTCCAGCATGCTCCAGCTCCTGGCGTGCTACTACGGGGTACAACTGCTCGCCCAGGAGGTGAGGGGGGACCAGACAAAGAAGAGCATAGATTTTTTAGGGGGGAACGCAGGACTAAGGAGTGAATGGTAGGGAGAGGACGGCAACAGGAAGGCCGTCGATTTTTTAGGCGCCTGAAAAGAAAGGCGTTTGGCGCCTGGGGACTGCAGCAGCATGAGCACCGACACCAAACCATTTTGGAGACGCCTCGAAAATCGGTCCACTTTTCAAGGAGCCTAAAAAACACACAAGATCTCCCTGCACACCACCCCCCCTCTATCCTCTCTCCACTATCCTCTCACCCCAGCCCTCTCCCCTTTTTTCTAACTCACCGCTCTCTGCTGCTCCGGCTGTTCCCGCCGAGCCGACGCTACTGCTGCTGCCAGCACTTGGATCGGCACTGGCCCTCCCAACCCAACCCCCCGCGCACCCCTCCTCCCACTTATGCACTAACCCACAGGGAATTCTCCAGCCACACCACCGAACCCACCCACCGCTCTCTGCTTTTCTGGCAGTGCCCACGCCACTGCAGCTGCCAGCACTTGAATTGGCAACGCCCCCCCAAACCCCCCAGGCACACCCCACCCTCACGCTCTGCTCCCAGGATCATTGCGGCGAGACCAAAATTACACACACACACACACATGCACGCGCCCACGCACACGCCCGCGCCCGCGAACTCGCACTCGCACTCACACTCACTCTCTCACTCACTCACTCACTCACGCACACGCACACACACACACACACACACACACCCACCCACACCCACACCCACCCTCCCACACATCCACACACACTCAAACTCACCCACACACACTCACATACTCACACACTCACTCCCTCCCACACTCCCACACTCACTCACTCCCACACACACACATACACACACTCCCACTCACCGCTCTCTGTTGCTCTGGCTGTGCCGACGCCACTGCGGCTGCCAGCACTTGAATCGGCACCGGCCCTCCCAACCCCCCAGGCACGCCCCCTCCTGCGCCTCTCCCCCCCCCTCCCTGCACCCGCTGCTGCCGCTGCTGCTGTGGGGGAGGAGGCAGGGGGAGGACGGAAGGGGAGGGCGGAAGGGGAGGGCGGAGGGAGCACAAAAGAAGGGGAGGAAAGGAGAGAAACAGGGGGGAAGGATTGGCAAATGGGGGAGGAGCATTAAGGAATGGGAGGAGGAAGGCGGGGTTCGGACCCGCCACCATACCCCCCCTGACATACCAGCACCACACCAACACCATGCCCACACCACGCCAACCCTCACCTGCACAGGCGTGCCGTGCGCCCCCCCTTACTGCTACTGCTGCTGCTGCCGCATGTACACATTGGGGTTTGCCCCCCCCCCCACCATGCCCCTAGGGGCCATGCCTTGTGCGCCCATCCCCGGTGCTCCCATGCCTCCTGCTCCCACCCTTGCAGGCAGCACCATGGCAACAGTATACAAACTCTCACCTGCACAGGCGCGCCTTGTGCCCCCCCATACTGCTACTGCTGCTGCTGCTGCTGTTGCATGTACACATTTGGGTTAAGACCCGCCACCAGGCCTCCTGGCGCCATGCCTTGGGCGCCCATCCCCGGTCCCATGCCAACACACCATCCTAACTCCCTACCAACTCTCACCTGCACAGGCGCGCCTTGCGGCCCCCCATACTGCTGCTGCTGCTGCTGCCGCATGTACACATTCGGGTTTGGCCCTGCCACCATGCCCCCTGGCGCCATGCCTTGAGCGCCCATCCCTGGAGCAACCATCCCTCCAGGGAGCACCATGCCTGGTCGCATGGGCTGCTGGGGGTACGGGTATGCGGGCTGGTGAGAAGGGAAGGGGGCAGGGAGAGAGCAAGAAGAAGTGCACGTGAATACACATTGACTTTTGAGTCGACTCAAAAGTCACCTCAGGGACAGAGCAAGACGAAGTGCACAGAGTATGCTTTTGAGTCGACTCAAAAGCAGCTTTCCTAATGGCACAGCTGCTACTCCTGGTGCTTCCATCCCTCCCCCCCCCATTCCTGCAGAAAACACTATGCCCGGCCGCAGGGACTGCTGGGGGTACGGGTATGCAGGAAGCCTAGAGCGAAGGTCGTATCTAAGTAGAAAGCAAAAAAGGAAGGCCTCATCTGGCCAGGCATCATCCCCCACTGGTTGCCCGAAACCCCTCCTCCTGCCCCATCACTCCTCCTGCCCCGAAACCCCTCCTCCTGCCCCGAAACCCCTCCTCCTGCCCCGAAACCCCTCCTCCTGCCCCATCTCTCCCGGGAGGAAACAACACCTGCAGAAGTGTGGACGCTCCAAGCTCCAACTATTCCTCAGGGAAGGTCTCACCTGGCCAGGCGTCAAAGGAAGGTCTCACCTGGCCAGGCGTCAAAGGAAGGTCTCACCTGGCCAGGCGTCAAAGGAAGGTCTCACCTGGCCAGGCATCAAAGGAAGGTCTCACCTGGCCAGGCATCATCCCAGGCTGGTTGTAGAACCCGCCTCGCCCCATCGCCCCCATAGTAGCACCGGGAGGGGCGTAGTACCCCCCAGCACCAGCAGCAGCAACAGCAGGAGCCCTGGCGTTAGGGTTGGGCTGCCCCCGCTGTTGGAACATCGCCTGCAGCTGTGCCTGGCGGTAACACGGTCTCAACATAGGTGTCTATCACCTAACTGCTCTGAGCTGAGCCTCCTCACAATCAGGTCTCACCTGGCCAGGCATCATCCCGGGCTGGTTGTAGAACTCGCCTTGCCCCATCGTCCCCATAGCAGCACTGGGAGGGGCGTAGTACCCCCAGCGCCGGCGGCGGCAACAGCAGGACCCTTGACGTTGGGCTGCCCCCGCTGTTGGAACATCGCCTGCAGCTGCGCCTGGTGGTAAGAGTTTCACCTCAAGATAGGTCTCACCCGGCCAGGCATCATCCCGGGCTGGTTGAAGAAGCCCCCTGCTGCCCCATAGCAACTCCCGGCGGGGCGTAGTACCCCCCAGCACCAACGGCGGCAACAGCAGGCGCCCTGGCGTTGGGCTGCCCCCGCTGTTGGACCATCGCCTGCAGCTGCGCCTGGCGCTCCGCCTTGGGCTGGGCCGTGGGGTGGGGGGCTGTGCCAGGGGGGGCTGTGGCATGTGGCTATGCTATGCAAGGGGCCACGCGTACCAGATCGTACCTGGCCTTTCTGAAGCAACCAGGTCTCACCTGGCCAGGCATCATCCCGGGCTGGTTGTAGAACCCGCCTTGCCCCATTGCCCCCATGGCAGCACCCGGGGGGGCGTAGTACCCCCCAGCACCAGCAGCGGCAACAGCAGGAGCCCTGGCGTTGGGCTGCCCCCGCTGTTGGAACATCGCCTGCAGCTGCGCCTGGCGCTCCGCCTTGGGCTGGGCCACGGCCACATAGAGGGGCTTGCCCTTCACCATCTTGCTGTTCAGCGCTGCGAGCTGAGAACAAGGGTTTGTGGGAGGGAGGGGAGAGCAACAGAAAAGAAGGCGAATGGTTTGAGTGCCTGGCGTTCCGGCCCGGGCTGCGCCACTGCCATGTACAGGGGCTTGCCCTTGACCATCTTGTGCCCATTTTACTCACAGCATGGCGGGATAGGAAACATCGAGCCTGACACGCGCTTACTGAGTGCAGTCCCTGATCACAGCTTGTAACGGGTACAGAGTGTAGAAGATAAGCTACTCAAGATATAGGGTTCAGCCTCGGCCTCATTGGCGGAAAGCACAAAGCCAATGTGTGGTGTGTGTGATGGCAGGCTTATGCTACAATGAGCACTGTATACCATACCAGTTGTATTTTGAGTCGACTCAAAGTATACCATACCATGTACACTGCTAATTGCGTGCCCCACACCACACCCATAGTTATATCGAGTACAAAGTGTACAGCACGGGCTACTCACAGCCTTGCCAGCATCAGCCTCGTTGGCAAAGAGAACGAAACCAGCGCCCTTGCTGCCCCCCGTCTCGTGCTTGAGGATCTGAGGGGGGGGTTGGGTGGGTTGGTGGGGGGTTTGGACAAGAGGGGGGGGAAACACACGCACACACACACACACGCACACACACACACACACACACACACACACACACACACACACACACACACACACACACACACACACACACACACACACACACACACGAGTTGATTCAACAGCGCCCTTGCTGCCCCGCGCTTCGTGCTGGCGGATCTGAGCAGAAGGGGGCAGGTTGGTGGGGGGTTGGGTTGGGTGGGGGGGGAACGCAGGAGGTGGAGAGCAGAGGATGGAAAAGGTGTGACTTTTGAGTCGACTCAAAAGTCACCTCGAAAGGAGTCTGTTTTTGATGCGCCTCAAAAATAGACTCCTCACGCAGAGGATGGAAAAGGTGTGGAGCCAGAGCGCCCTTCCTGCCCCCGTCTTGTGCTTGAGGATGTGAGGGGGCGGTGGGCAGGTTGGGAAACAGACAGACGGCCACCAAGGGTGAGGGCGATTTTTGAGTCGACTCAAAAATCACGTGAGGATGTGAGGGGGCGGTGGGCAGGTTGGGAAACAGACAGACGGCCACAAAGGGGTGAGGGCGGCGCCCTTGCCGGGCCAAATGGACCTTAGCCAGCGCCATTGCTGCCCCCCGTCTTGTGCTTGAGAATCTGATGGTTGTTGTGGTGGGGTGGGGTAGAGCGCTGGGGGTAAGCATGGGTGAGGGGAGGCGGGATGAAAGACGAGTTGACTCATGGCTCAATGAGGTGACTTTTGAGTCGACTCAAAAGTCAAGACGAGTTGACTTGTGGCTCAATGCACAGCTCTGGAGGGGGCCCTTCAGGGGACTCAGTTCACATCACACTGCTGTCCGACCGAGCACTCTTGCTGCAAGATCTGCCTTGGGGTATGACCTCCCCAGCTTGCAGCTTGTGACAGGGCCATGCTCCTGAAGCATGGTAATTGATTCTTCTTCATCCATGCTCTTTTCCAGGTCCTTGAAATACAGATTACCGATTCTGTCTCACATGTTTGTAGCTGCTGACTCACATGTTTGCAGCTGCTGACTCACATGATTGCACCTGCTGACTCACATGATTGCACCTGCTGACTCACATGATTGCACCTGCTGACTTACCTTGCAGCTTGTAACATTGCCGTATTCTTGGAAGACCTTCATTCAGTCCCCCCCGTCCACGCTCTCCTCCAGGTTCTTGAAATACGGGTTGCGCCGCGAGTCACTCTTTCTCTCTCCCCTACCCAGCATGCATGTAGGAACTCACCTTGCAACTCACGACTCACCTTGCAGCTCACGACTCACCTTGCAGCTTGTAACATTGCCGAATTCTTGGAACATCTTCATCAGCTCCCCCTCGTCCACGCTCTCCTCCAGGTTCTTGAAGTACAGGTTCCTCTGCGAGTAGCGCTCCGTCTGCTTCCTCCTCTCCTCCTCGTACCGCCGCTTCAACTCAGCCTCTCTCTCCGCCTTCTTCTGCGCCCGAGCCACGTACCACACCCGCCCCACTCCCTTACTCGCAGTTTCCTTCTTCCCCCCCTCCTTCTTCTCCCCCTCCTTCTCTCCCTCCTTTGCTTCCTCCTTTGCTCCATCCTTCTCTGCTCCCTCATCTCCCTCTTTACCATCACTCTCGCTAGCAGCACTCTTCTCTTCCTCATCCCGTCTCTCAGCTTTGCTTTCTGTCCCCCCCCCCTCCTTCTCCCCGTCCTTCTCCCCCTCTTTCCCCCCCTCCTTCTCCCCCTCCTTCTTCCCATCCCGCTCCCCGTCCTCCCCTCCTTCCCCCACCATCACCTCCCCGCCCACCACCCTCCGCCCATTCACTCCAGCCACGGCCCTCGCAGCGTCCTCTGCTATTTCAAAGTTCACAAACCCAAACCCCTTACTGCGGCCATCGGGCTCCCTCATAACCACCGCGCTCTTGATCGCCCCAAACGCCGCAAACACTGTCAGGAGCTCCTCATCTGACGTCTCCTCCCCTAGCCCCTTCACATAGAGGTTCGTGTATGCCTGCTGCTGCTGCTCCCCTGCTCCGGCGCTCCCTCTCCCTCCTCCCCCTCCCCCGCTGCTGCTGGTGCTGTCATCGTCACCTGAGGTGCGGTCTTGCTTGCGCACAAATGGGCCCACAAACACCTGCAGGAGTCAGCGGGTGCAAGGGGAGGGGGGGAGGGGGAAAGGGGGGAAAGGGAAAGGGAGGTGCTGCTATTGTTGTCGTCACTGTTGCACCCTCTATAAGCTCACCTGCTTTTGTACCCGCTATAAGCTTACCTGCTTCCCTGCAATGAGCATGCCGTTGACTCTCTCGATCAGTGCCTTGGCCACCTCCTCCTTCTCAAACTGCACAAACGCAAACCCCTTCGACGCCCCACTCCTCTGTGTATACCCCCTATAAGCTCACCTGCTTTTGTACCTGCTATATAAGCTCACCTGCTTTTGTACCCACTATAAGCTTACCTGCTTCCCTGCAATGAGCATGCCGTTCACTCTCTCTATAGCTGCCTTTGCCACTTCCTCCTTCTCAAACTGCACGAACGCAAACCCCTTGGACGCCCCTGCTTCGTCTGTAGCCACGCGGCACGAGAGGATCGACCCGAACGCCTGAAACGTGTCGTAAAGGGCTTTGTTGTCAATGCTCTTGTCGAGATTCTGTTTAGTGTGTGGAGGGGGGATGGGAGCAGGAGAAAAAACAGGTGTAAGTTGGCCTGCGACAAACGCAAAGCCCTTGGGCGCCCTGGTTTCGTCCGTAGCCACACGGCACGAGAGGATCGACCCGAACGCTCCAAACCAAAGGTGTCATCAAGGGCTTTGTTGTCGATGCTCTAGTCAAGATTCTGTTTAGTGTGTGGCAGCAGGACAGGGGGAACGAGAGAACCAGCCATGCAGGTCAAGAGGAATCGGTGGTGTTTAGAGAATGGCGAAACAAAAGTTTCGCCATAAGTAAATCGATACCAAATTCCACTAAACGATGCGCACCTTGGTTATTTCAGATACCCGAAATAATCGAGATGCGTATCATTGCTAAATGCCAGTGGTGCCGCCCGCAGCCCACCTTGGTGCCGCTGATGTACACACCTTGATAAAGATGTTGCCGGTGCCGCTGCGCCTGATCGATGGGTCCCGATGCGAAAACATGATGCGCATGGGGCGCCCGGCCACTGCTGTGAAGTTGAGCAGGTCAAGGGCTCGCACGGCTGCACGATTGGAAAGGGGGGGCGGGTAGAGGAGGGGAGGGGGGGGGATCAAATGGTGCCTGATGGATGGGTCTCAATGGAAAACATCAAATGGTGCCTAAAAATATTGCCAGCGCCGCTGGGCCTGATGGATGGGTCTCAATGGGAAACATCAAATGGTGCCTAAAAATATTGCCAGTGCCGCTGGGCCTGATGGATGGGTCTCAATGGAAAACATCAAATGGTGCCTAAAAATATTGCCAGCGCCGCTGGGCCTGATGGATGGGTCTCAATGGAAAACATCAAATGGTGCCTAAAAATATTGCCGGTGCCGCTGGGCCTGATGGATGGGTCTCAATGGAAAACATCAAATGGTGCCTAAAAATATTGCCAGCGCCGCTGGGCCTGATGGATGGGTCTCAATGGGAAACATCAAATGGTGCCTAAAAATATTGCCGGTGCCGCTGGGCCCGATGGATGGGTCTCAATGGGAAACATGATGCGCACGGGGCGCCCGGCCACCGGGGAAGCACAACTTCGTGGTGGTTTTAGCCATACGTGGCTGCAGGCTGTAGAACACTGTTTTAGTTAGGAGAAGTTTTCTTGCTCAAAAGAAACTCTTGTGAGCTTGTAGGGTAATCTTGATGGTAATCTTGTTCAAAGGAAACTCTCATGGCGCCTCAAAACTCTCGTGGCGCCTCAAAACTCTCGTGGCGCCTCAAAACGAGGCGTTTGAGACACAGGGGAATCGCTGTGCGCCCTTGACCTTTTGAACAAGATGCATACGGACCGCCCGCCCGGCCACCGTCGTGACGATCAAAAGGTCAAGGGCTCGCACAGCTGCAACCAGAGGGCCCCCGGGACGTGGAGGAAAGGGGTGGAGAGGAGTAGCGAGGTCAGCACCATTGTGAGAACATGCGAGCGTGTGCGCTCGTGTGAGTTCGTGTGTGGGCGAGCGCGCAGGGGAATGGAGTCTCACCGTCCTGCGTGTTGCTGAAGTTGACATACGAGTACCCCAGCGATTGGCGGGTGTGTGTGTGGGTGTGCATGCGCGTGTGTGTGTCTGTGTGTGTGTGTGCGTGTGTGTGTGTGTGCGTGTGTGTGTGATCATGTGCGTGTGTGTGTGTGCATGTGTGTGTGTGTGTGTGTGTGTGTGTGTGTGTGTGTGTGTGTGTGTGTGTGTGTGTGTGTGTGTGTGTGCATGTACGTGGCATATCTACGAGCAGAAGGGCGTGAGAGAGGGACCCACCGTCCTGCGTGTTGCTGAAGTTGACATACGAGTACCCAAGCGACTGGCGAGTGACCATGTCGCGACACACGCGGATAGACGCAACTGGCCCCACCTGGGACCGGGGAGGGGGAAGGGGGAAGGGGGAAGGGGAAGGGGGAAGGGGGAAGGGGGAAGGGGGAAGGGGGGAGGGGGAGGGAAGAGGCAACGGCAAGGAGGGACGCGGCTGGGATCGAGATCGCCCACGTCGAGAGACAAGGATGCGAAGGAGAAGAGGTATGGCTCTTATGAGTCTTATGAGTCGACCCATACGTCACACGACCCATACGTCACACGGTCACTTCAACCCCAGCACCTGAGAGAAGTAACCGTAGGGCTACCTGCGAGGACAGATCCAAGAGCTGCGCCTCTGGGTGACTTTTGTTGTTGAGAATTCTCAAAAATGTGTTTTGTTTTTTAGAAATCTAAAAAACAGAACAGATAGAAGAGCTGGGCCTCTGAGTGACTTTTGAGTCGACTCAATAAAAAGTCACCTCGTAGGGCTCCCTGCGAGGATAGGTCGAAGAGCTGCGCCTCTGGGTGACTTTTGAGTCGACTCAATCAAGAGTCACCTCGTAGGGCTACCTGCGAGGACAGGTTCAAGAGCTGCGCCTCTGGATGACTTTTGAGTCGACTCAATCAAGAGTCACCTCGTAGGGCTACCTGCGAGGACAGGTTCAAGAGCTGCGCCTCTGGATGACTTTTGAGTCGACTCAATCAAGAGTCACCTCGTAGGGCTACCTGCGAGGACAGGTTCAAGAGCTGCGCCTCTGGATGACTTTTGAGTCGACTCAATCAAGAGTCACCTCGTAGGGCTACCTGCGAGGACAGGTTCACGAGCTGCGCCTCTGCGACGCTGGGATCGAGATGACTTTCGAGTCGACTCAAAAGTCAACTCTGTGACGCTGGGATCGAGATCGCCCCCAAAAAAAGGGCGAAAGCGCGGATGAGGGGGGGGGTTGGGGGAGGGGGGGGGTTCCTCGAGGCAGCTCACTGCTACCTTTACAGTACCTGCGAGAAGAGATCGAAGAGCGGCGCCTCTACGACACTGGGATCGAGATCGCCCACGTCGCGAGACGGGGATGCGGAGGAGGGCGCGAGACGGGGATGCGGAGGAGGGCGCGAGATTCGCGGACGAAGGCGATTTGGCGCTACCTAGGACCCCAGTACCTGATGTGCTTAGGTAATCGATCGTAGCGCTACCTCTAAGAACAGATCGAGGCGATGAGCCTCAGTAACACTCGGATCCAAGTCGCCGACGTTAAGAGACGAGGACACGGAGGGGGAGGAGGAGGAGGAGGTGGCTGAGTCAGTTTACCAATCAAACCCCCTGTCCCTGTGAGGAACAGCCCGAAGAGTTGGGTTGGGCCTCTGCGACACTCGGATCCAAAGTCGCCCATGTAGAGAGACGAGGACGCGAAGAAGGGGGCGAAGAGGAGGCGACTGCTGAGTCAATATACTAGTACCATTCCCGTGCCTGCAATCCAACTCCCCTCCTGTACCTGCGAGAAGAGATCGAAGAGTTGGGCCTCTGTAACACTCGGATCGAGATCGCCCACGTAGAGAGACGAGGACGCGAAGGAGGGGGAGGGGCTGGCAGACGAAGGCGACTGCAGCAACCCTGATTCGTCCACGTCAGCGCCCTCCGCGGCGCTGGTGCTGCTCGGAAGCTGCTGCTCCTGCTGCGACATGGTGCTGTTTGGGAGGGAGGGGAAGCGGCCGGGGGGGGAGGGGGTGGGGGGGAACGATGGGGGAAGGGGAAGGGAGAGGGGGGGGAATAAGAAAATCGCTTTGATTCTCGTGCTGCTCGGAAGCTGCTGCTCCTGCTGCGACATGGTTCTAGCGTGAGGGGTTGGGGGAAAGGTAAGGCGCAGCCGAGATTTTGCATGCAGAACCGAACGGCAGAGCCGAACGGCAGACTCGAACGGAAGCAAGAGAAAGTGGAGGCAGACGAGAAATCATGGCTGTCGGCGGAAAATCCGGGAATCGCATGATTGCCAGCAGGAGTATTTTAAGTTTACTAGAAACCATGATTACCGGCACATAAGCCACGGATCAGCGAGCGATCAGCAGCGAGAGGTGGATCTGATTAAACCGTGGTGCGAGCGCAGAGGACAGATCGGAGCAAAACCAGGCGAATGAAGGGGATGTGAATTCGTAGATGGATAACAGGTTGGATGGGAAGGCAATAAGGACGGATCAGCCATGTGAAGGCAATAAGGACGGATCAGCCATGTGAAGGCAATAAGGACGGATCAGCCATGTGAAGACAATAAGGACGGATCAGCCATGTGAAGGCAATAAGAGGATTTCATCACCTGGCCCGAATAATCGAGGCTAGCATGGGATAGGTTTAAAAAACCTATCACGGCAATAAGGACGGATGCCATTATCTGGCTCGAATTACCGAATCTATCAGCTACAAGCTAGCAGCTAAAAGCTAGCAAATGAAATCGACCAGCTTGAACCCAGCGACGGCTAAAAGCTAGCAGCAAAAGGGTAGCACATCGAGCCTAACAGCGACCCTAAGGGTGTCAATCCCATACTCGGTGGGAAGAGCTGGCGAAGATAGGAGAAAAGCGCGATCGTCCCACCAATGCGGGGAGAGATCCAGAAGAACACTTCGTGAAGCGTCTTAGAAACCGATCGGAATCTAAATATGCAGCAGAAGCACGAGCTTTAAGCCCGCCGATACTAGATTTGCCTGCGCTGCGAGGGGGAGCAATGGACTAACTAGCTCCAACTAGTTGCCAAATAGGTAAGGCAAGGCCCACACCAGTGTGGAAAAAGGGGTCTTCTAGGGAAGTAGTGGGGGATTTGGGGAAGCACCTTTCTCTCTGTACCCGTTAGAAGAGTGTAGCACGTACCGTTGTATCACATGCGATCATGAGTGTCGGCGAGTGCACCTCGAGATCTCTTGCGGAACGAATATACTTCTCCACTTGGAGGGAGGGGGGGTGCGTTGACTCGAACGTGGATCCTCTTTACGGTACATCCGTTACAGAACACAGTAAATAGCAACCGCTTAGATCACAAACTTCAAATTTGCCTGAATTCTCCCCAACATTGTAAACCATTTCCCTCATGACCCGACATCGTGGAGGTTTCCGCTGGCCCTGGTTTGGGCCCTTTTAGCGAGTTTTGGGCTCTGCCCGCGGTATGGAGCCCTAGCTCGGATTTAGGGAGCCTTCCTTCAGAAGGTTCAGCGGGTCCCCTCTAATGACTCCCAAACATTCGCTTGGTGGCTTCCAAACCTGCCCAGACAGACCCGCGGTCGAAGAAGCCGCGGGTTGAAGACTCAACTGCGGGTCTTTTGACGATTGTGCACACACAGGTACAGTAATCTCGTCGCAAAAGTGAGTCTCAAAAGTGAATTGAGACTGTGCATTGGCCGGTGACGTTCGGTCGACCGTTTAACAACATTGCTCGCCACTGTATTTTGCCAGCTAGTCGTGTGTATCCAATCAACAGCCGTCAGAAGTCGCGAGACCCAAGACCATCGGGTCACACCCGGGGCTCCAGAATCATCCCTCAGCCCTCCCCACCTAGGGAATACAGTACGGAGCTGGTAGATTTTAGGGGAGATAGTCTAGTCTGCAACTGCTACAGCACTTACCCGGTCAAACGCACCTTGGTTTCTTGTTTCCCCGCTTGTTTCAGCAGCAACTAGGTCACAATAAGGGCGCGTATGATTTTCCACCTTTTGGTGACGTTACCGTCACCACTCTGTACCGTTGTATTATATGACTGAAACCCATCAAATCAGTTTTGACCTCTCGAAAGTACGAACTCGAGGCTGGTTCGAACCTCATCCCACACGCCCTAACAGTCACGCCGTCTATGGTAGCTCGTCAAAACCGCGGAAAAAAGCGTTCTGGCCTGTCTTCCCCTCGTCACTTGTTATTAAATCTCGAGTTCGAGTCGATTTAGGCGTCCTGACTCCTTACTAGAGCTGCTTCCAGGGGAGAAATGGAGGACAAGTGCCCTTTCTGCGGCAGCCGGGATGGTGCGCGGAACCTTCCCGCTCTGCACGGTCCGGCGCCGAATCCGTCGCAGAACCCGTCGCAGGGCCAACCCAATCACCACCATCACCCGCACCCCACGCCGCATTTTACGCCGCATAATACGGCGCATCATGCATCGCATCAGCCGCCGGCGCCGGCGCCGTACGAGACGGTGCTGGTGGCGTGCGCGAGCTGCGCGCGGATCGTCGCGGAGCGGCGGATCATTCCGCTGCTGTTCGTTCCGCGCGCCGTCCAGGAAGCTTCCTTCTGCCTCCCCGCTAGGGACGTGCTCGCGCACGCGAAGCTTCGCCCGGACGAGGTACAAGCAGCCGCGAAAAAAATGGTGGAGATTAAAGCCGGAGGAGGTGAGGAAGTTAAAGCTGGTGGAACCGAGAGAGACAACGCAGCGCCAGAGACAGCAGCAGCAGCAGCAGCAGCAGCAGCAGCAGCAGCAGCAGGAGCAGATATAACTGCAGCAGGAGCAGATATGACTGCAGCAGGAGCCGTTTTTAAGGGGGAAACGGGAAAGGGCGTGGTATCCGTCGTAAAGCCAGGGGTCAAAGTGGAGATGGAGGAAGGGGGGTTGCAGAGGGAGGGGGAGGGGGAGGGGAAGGGGGAGGGGAAGGGGGAGGGGAAGGGGGGAGTGTTGAGGGGGAAGCGGGAAGAGACAGGAGGGAAGGGGGGAAGAAGGAGGCGAGTCAGCCGCTGGTAGGGTTTGATCTGAATTTTGATCTGAATATGGATGCGATGGACGGTGGAGATGACGCGACGGGTGGGAGGATGGACGGTGGAGATGAAGCGATGGGCGGGGGTCTAGTCTCGGAAACGCAAGAGGGTGAAGAGGAAGCGGGGGAGGAGGAGGAAGAAGAGGAGGAAGAGGAAGAGGAGGAGGAGGAAGAGGAGGAGGAGGAAGAAGAAGAGGAGGAGGAGGAAGAAGAGGGGGAGGAAGAGGAGGAGGCGGAAGAGGGCACAAGCCCCAACTCTCTTTTGTCAGAGGGTGACGATCCATCCGACCAATTTCTCGATGTCTTCTCGTCGCTCTCTCTCGAGTCCGGCCCGCCCCTCTTCTCCGCCGCCTCCCTCTCTTTCTCCGGTCAACTGGCGGAGATGGAGCGCCTGATTGGCCCGGTGCTCTACACCGGCTGCCCGGGAGGGTCAGGGGGCAGTGCTGTGGGCACAACTGATTTTTTGCGTGCCTATTTCCAGGTGAGTCTCTCAAAGTGGGGGGCTCCGCAGAAGGCCCCTCTTCTCCGCCGCCTCCCTCTCTTTCTCCGGTCAACTGGCGGAAATGGAGCGCTTGATTGGCCCGGTGCTCTACACCGGCTGCCCGGGAGGGTCGGGGGGGAGTGCTGTGGGCACTATGGCTGAGATGAAGCGGTTAATCGGGCCTGGGGGGAGCCCTGGGGGGGATGGTGGGAGTGGTGGGAGCGCTGGGGGAGCCCTGGGGGGAGTGGTGGGAGCGCTGGGGGAGCCCTGGGGGGAGTGGTGGGAGCGCTGGGGGAGCCCTGGGGGGGGTGGTGGGAGTGGTGGGGGGCTGTACTCTACACGGGTAGCCCTGGGGGGAGTGGTGGGAGCGCTGTGGGCGCGGCCGATTTTTTGCACGCAAAATGAGTGTGTTGCTACCCACCCCTCCCTCCCTCTCCCCTCAGATTCTGGAGTTCAGTGGTCTGGTCTCGTGGAGATCAACGGAAGCATCACCGACCGACCTTGCAGTGAATTTCTTCAGTGGCTTTGTGGTGCAAGTCCAGTCCAGAGTGCTCCCCCCGCCCCTCCCCCCACTCTCCCCTCAGATTCTGGAGGTCAATGGTCACGTGGAGATCAACCGGAGCATCACGGACCACGCGGTTACCCCATTCCGGGACTACGTGGTCTCACAGCAGGGGGGGGCAGGAACTGCAGCATCATCCTCTCTCCCTCCCTCCCCCCTTCCACCTGTACAGTACAGATACTCAAAGTGAGTGGCCTCCTGGAGATCAACCAGAGCATCACCGACCATGCTGTGAGAGGCAGGAGAAACAGAAGAGTGTGAGGCGTGCGCCCTCTAGGAAGTGTCTCATGCTGCTCTCTTGCCTGCCACTCCCACCCATACAGATTCTCGAAGTGAGTGGGCTCCTGGAGATCAACCAGAGCATAACCGATCATGCGGTTACCCTATTCCGGGACTACGTGGTCTCAGCAGGGGGAGCCCGCAACCGCAACATCGAGGCGCTGGCCACAGCAGCGGTGGTGCAGGCGATGCGGGAGGCGCAGGAGGCGCGCACCCTCCAGGAAGTTTCCCTGGTGGCGGGGATCGCGGTTAAGGAGCTGGGGAGGAGTCTCAAGGGCGTGATGGAGGTGCTGAGGCTGCAGCAGCCGGTGAATAGCAATTCAGTCTCCTTCCACATGCCGAGATTCGCGTCCATCCTGCAGCTGCGCAAGTCTACCCAGGTTAGTGTGTGCACCAAGCTAGGTCACTGTGTAGTGGCGAAGGAGCTGGGAAGGAGCCTCAAGGGCGTGATGGAGGTGCTGGGGCTGCAGCAGCCGGTGAGTTCTAACTCGGTGTCCTTCCACATGCCGAGATTCGCTTCCATTCTGCAGCTGAGGAAGTCAACCCAGGTCAGTGCGCCTCCTGTTGCTGCTCACTCATTCTCACTCACTCACTCACTCTCCCTGTCAGGTAGTGAGTGTGAGTGAGTGTGTTGTTTGACCCCTGATCACGCCCACGCCCATCTACCGTTTACTTTTCCTCCTCTCTCGTTCCCATTCGTCCCTCTGTCTTCCCTTGGATGAGGAGTCTATTTTTGAGGCGCCCGCACCCATCTACCGTTTACTTTTCCTCTCCTCTCGCTCCCCTTCGTTCCTCTGTCTTCCCTTGGTCCCTATCCCTTCCCTTCCCATTCGCTGCAGGACCTAGCAACACATGTAGGCGAAGTGGTGATTTCTTAGTCCTTCTGCACGCGCCACAACCCCATCAGCATCAGTGTAGTGCGGCGGCCATCTACCTTGTGTTTTCCCTCTGGTTCCCCTTGTCTCCATTCAGGACCGACCTAGCCACACACGTGGGTGAGGTCATAATAAGCAAGTCCTTCTGCACGCGCCGCAACCCCATCAGCATCAGTGCAGTGCGGCGGCCATCTACCTTGGTGTGGCTCGTACCTTCTTCCTCCTGCTTCACCTTCTCCGCTCTGACTGATTCCCCTCGGTCCCCCTCCGCTGCAGGACCTGGCAACCCACGTGGGTGAGGTCGTAATCTCCAAGTCCTTCTGCACGCGACGCAACCCCATCAGCATCAGTGCGGCGGCCATCTACCTGGCGTGTCAGCTGGAGGACAAGAGGCGGACGCAGACAGAGATCTGCAAGGCCACAGGGCTCACCGAGGTGCGTTTTAGTGTGGTGGAGTGCGGTGCAGTGCGGTTAAGTGCTATTTAGTGCGGTTTGATGCAATTCAGTGCAGTGCAATTGGGCTAGTATGGGCAGCATCATCATCGTCAGTGCGGCGGCCATCTACCTGGCGTGTCAGCTGGAGGACAAGAGGCGGACGCAGACAGAGATCTGCAAGGCCACAGGACTCACAGAGGTGTGTGCAGTGCGGTTCAGTACAGTGCAGTGCGGTTGAGTGTGGTTCAGCATGAATTGATGTGGTTCAGTGCGGTGAAAATGGGTTACTTAGCACAGGGGCAGCATCAGCAGCAGCGTCACTGCGGCGGCCATCTACCTGGCGTGCCAGCTGGAGGACAAGAGGCGGACGCAGACAGAGATCTGCAAGGCCACAGGGCTCACAGAGGTGCGTGCTTTACGGTTCAGTGCGGTGCAGTATGGTTCTGTTAAGTGAGGTGCAAAACGGGTTAGTTAGCACAGGGGCAGCATCAGCAGCATAGTGCAGCAGCACTAAGAAGGGCTCCTGTATGTGCGTATATCTATGTGGGTGACTATGTGTGCAGGTGTCTCTAAGGAAGGTGTACAAGGAGCTTCTAGAAGATGTGATGATCTACTCCCAGAGGGCTACAAGCCGCGCGATAGAAGTCTAGTTTTGAGGCGCCTCAAAACAAGATGTGATGATTTACTCCCAGAGGGCTACAAGCCCACCATCCCCGCTGACAGGGGCGCTAGCACTCAGTGTGTGTCGCTTCTGTGTCTGTGTGTGTGCCTGTGCCTGTGCGTCTGCGTCTTTGTGCTTGTCTGCGTGCTTGTGCGTGTGCAGGTGACTCTAAGGAAGGTGTACAAGGAGCTGCTGGAGAATATCGATGATCTGCTGCCTGAGGGCTACGAGCCCACCATCCCTGCTGACAGGGTCGCCAGCATGCCTCTATCCGGCCATGGGGCAGGCGGGGGGGGAGGGGGAGGGGGAGGAGGAGGGGCTGGGGGAAAGGGGGGAGGAGCGGGAGGGGGAGGGGGAGGGGGAGGGGGAGGAGGGGGAGGCCGAGGGGGGGGCAAGGGAGGGGGCGGAGGAGGAGGAGGAGGGGGAGGGGGAACAGAAGCGAATATTGCTGCGGCAGCAGCAGCAGGAGCAGCAGCAGCAGCAGGAGGAGCAGCAGCAGGAGCAGCAGCAGGGGGAGCAGCGGCACCTGTAGGAACAGAAGCGAATATTGCTGCAGCAGCAGCTGGAGCAGGAGCAACAAGAGCGGCAGCAGCAGGAGAAGCAGCAGCAGGAGCAGCAGCAGCAGCAGCAGCAGCAGGGGCAGGCAGGGGGAAGCTCACAGCACCGGGATTTGGGGCCCCTCCAGTGCCGTTCGCACCACACTCGCCCTATTTGCCTCTCCACACTTCCTCATCTGCCACGACAACGGCCTTTTCTGAAGCAGCAGCAGCAGCAGCAGCAGCAGCCACCGCTGCTGCCACAGCTGCTGCAGCTGCCATTCCCATTCCCAGCGCCTTTGAGTCCCGGCTCCCGACTCAAAAGCAGTCTCCATACGCTCCGTTTGGCTTCCCCGCTGCTCCTGTGTCTGCTGCCACCGCTGCTGCCGCCGCCGCTGCCACTGCCACCACTGCCATTCCCGGCGCTTTTGAGTCGACTCAAAAGCAGTCTCCCTACCCACCCTTTGGCTTCCCCGCTGCTCCTGCGTCTGCTGTCCCAGCTGCCACCGCCACCGCTGCCTTTCCCAGTACTTCTGATTCTGGTGGTGCCACTGGTGCCACTGGTGCTGGTGGTGCTGCTGGTTCGACTACCCCAGCAGCCTCGCATGTCAGTGCTTCTGTGTCCGGCCTTGGTAGGTCCAGCAGCCAGCACTCGTTCCGTTCTCCAACCACTGGTGCCCTTGGTGCCCCTTTTGACGCGCCTCAAAGTCATCACTCCTTCCCTTCTCCTGCGCCTGGTGCTCCAGGGGCGTTTCCCTTGGAGTCGAGCCAAAGGGCCCAAGATACAGGGGATCCATGGCAGCAGCAGATGGGCCGGCAGGATCTGCTACAGCAGCACCAGCAGCACCAGCAGCACCACCCGCAACAATATCAGCAGCAGCAGTATCATCATCATCATCAGCAGCAGCAGCAGCAGCAGCAGCAGCAACAGCAGCATCAGCAGTTTCAGCACCCTCAGCAGCAGCAGTATCCACACCAGCAGCAGCAGCAGCAGCAGCAGCAGCAGCAGCAGCAAGGCACACAGAATGCTCCTCTCTTCCTCCCCACTCACCCATCCACACACATTCGCCCACCACTCTCCTCCTCCTCCCCTCGCCCCCCCCTCTCTCTCCCCTTCCCCTCCTCCCTCTCCTCCCCTCGGCCCCCCCATTTCCTCTCCTTTCCCTCGTCTCACCCCTCCTCCCTCTCCTCCCCTCGCCCTCCTCTCTCGCTCCCACTTCCCTCCTCTCTCTCCTCCGCTCTACCCCACTCAACCCCCCCACTCCCTCCAGGCTCCTCCCCTTGGAAACGCCCTCCCCTGGTTCTACCTGCATCAAACCCCTCCCTCTCCTCCTCCACCCCGTACCCCCCTGCACCGTTCTCTACCACATCCTCTTCCTCCTCCCCTTCCCCCATGGCCCTGCACCTGCCTTCCCTAGCCTCAATGGCAGGTTCGGCACCAGCCACAGCAGCTGGTTTGGGGGCTGGTTCGGGAGGGATAGGCACGGGAGTTGCTGGTGCTGGTGCTGGTGTCAATTCTGGTGGCGCCGCTGCTGCTGGTGCTGCTGCAAGCAACAGCTCAGCCTTGCTTATGGAATCTTCCCAGAAGCCCACTGCCACTCCTCTTCTCTCCTTCACTCTCCCCCCCAGCTTTCACCACCACTTCTCTTCTTCCTCCCGGCCCCCTTCCAACGCTCCTACCCAGGGGCTTGCTCCCCCGTTCCCTGCCCCGGCTCTCTCCCTGCCCTTTCCGCCTCCCTCGGCTTCCCAACCGTCTCCCCTGCACGCTTCTCCCTTTGCTGCTGGCCCCTTCACGGCTGCTTCTGCTGCTACAGCCTCAGCTGCTGCTGCTGCTGCTACAACCGCCGGTGCTACAGCCGCTGGTGCAGCTGCTACAGGTGGGCTGGGAGGGTTTCAGCTGCTACAGCTGCCGAGTAAGGTAGCAGACCCCTTCCCTCGTGCCTCGTCCGACCCGAGCCTTAAACCTGCTGCTGCCGCCGCTGCCGCCGCTGCTGCTGCTGGTGCTGGGGCGTTTGGAGGGATGGGAGGAGGAGCAGGAGGAATGGGAGGAGGGATGGGAGGAGGAGCAGGAGGGATGGGAGGAGGGATGGGAGGAGGAGCAGGAGGAATGGGAGGAGGGATGGGAGGAGGCATGGGAGGAGGGATGGGAGGAGGCATGGGAGGAGGGATGGGAGGAGGAGCAGGAGGGGTTTCAGGAGCAGCTGCTAGTGGATACGACATTGGGAACAGTAGTGGTGGGGGTGGTGCGCGTGGTGGGGGTGGTGGGACGTTGAATGGTGGAGGGGCGAACCAGGAGGCAGGGACATTGGCAGGGAGAGGACGAGCAGGGGTAGGAGTAGGGGCAGGAGGCAGAATGGGAGGAAAGGGTGGGAGAGCGGGTGAGAGGGTGGTAGAGAGAGTGGTAGAGAGAGGTGGGCCAGGAGGGACAGGAGGAGCAATACCAGGGTCAGCAGCAGCACTGTCAGCAGCAGCAGCAGCGATGGCAGCACAACCAGGAGGCCATAATCAGCATAGTCAGCAAGGCTCGTTTGTACCACCATCGTTTTTAGGAGGTGGGAGCAAGGGGGAACCGGCAGGGGCTGAGGATGCGAGTAGCCCTTTCCGCTTTGGGGCAATGTTCCAAATTCCCCAATCAGGCCCACAGCCCGTCTCAAGCCCGTATCAGCATCAGCAGCAGCAGCAGCAGCAGCAGAGCCAGAGAGGCATTCATCTATCAAGTGCCAGCAGTGCTGGTTTTGCTGGCGGTGTTGCCTCTGCTGCTAGTGGTGGTGCGTTTCCTGCCGCATCCCAAGGTACAACTGCAGCTGCTACAGCTGCTGCTGCTGCTGGCGTTGCAGCTCCTGCTACAGCTTCTGGCTCGTCTCTTCCTGCCTGGATGACCCATGTGCAGCCGCAAGTGCACCAGCAGCACCAGCAGCACCAGCAGCAGCAGCAGCAGCAGCAACACCCTCAGCAACATCCTCCTCCGTTCTTTGCCCCTTTTCCCTTCGTCCCCCCAAATCATGCACATATGCCGCAGTTACCGCCAGGGTTACGACCTGAGCGCGTGGCAAACTTGGCCACACCTCAAGGATTTCCGCAGTTTCTCTCTGAGGCCAAACCCGGCTTGTTTCTGCAGCCGTTACAGCAGCCACCAAACCCCTCACAGAAGTGACAAGCTGTTGTCCATGGTAGTTCTCTGCTCGTTTATTTGGCATAGAGCTGAAACAGCATGCAAACAATGCTGTTGAATGTGTCCTGGCACGCATATTATGGTGTAGTAAATTCTATTGCGTGACAATATTGGTTATTCGTGTTCCCTCTCTGTAGTCCACCTCACCTTGGTTATTCGCTAATGCCGTCAGCTCCAAAGCTAGTAACGAGATCGCCTTTGGCTTCCACTCCACAAAATTGGGGGACGCCGACGTGGCTTCTCAGTCATCACCTAACGAATCCCTGAAGCGAATTGTCGTTCGCGGTTTGAGCTGACGCGTCACCGAAATGGATTTCTTGCGCTTCGGCGCAATTGTTCCCCGCATTGAACCAGCAACTCAGCACACGGGCCAATTGCGGAACCCTAGCTGAGCACATTCCCCGTTGCGGAACCAGAGCAGCGCGGAACTCACTTCCGCATAACCCCACTTGACTTCTTTCCGCCTTACCCCACCTAAGTTACTTCCTCCTAACCGCATTATCCCATGGGGCCGGCGCAAGCGTAGATTTTTGAAATCTGGAGAGGCTTGGAATGAGAAGCAGGAATATCCATCCCCTTGAAAATACCTGAAGTCCCTCTTTTTCCGGCCATTTTTTTCTGCTTGTCTTCTTCTCAGCTTGGCAAGGTCAGTCAGGCCAGAGTTAGATTCCCTCCTTACTTACCTGCAAGCTTCGCTTACGACTCTAACGTCGGCGTAGTCTTCTCGTATCCTTGAGGTAGATTCGAGGAAATCGTCAGCCATGGCTGCCGTTGCCAAGTGCACCGTCCCCGCATTCACCGGCCTGAGGAAGAACCAGACCTCCCAGGCTTCTTCCTCCAAAGCCGCCGTTCAGCAGACGGCCAAGGCGAAGACTTTCGCCGTCCGAGCGGTTGCGGAGCCGGCCGCTAAGAAGCTGACGATCGAGGAGGCGGAAGCGCGCGTGGTTGCGGGGAACCCTCCCCCCGCTCCCCCCGCCAAGCCCCGCCCAGCAGCTCCCAAGGGCACGCCGATCGTCGAGCCGCTGGTTTGTTTCCTACCAGAGAATTTTGAATTCCTGCCTCATTATTCGTTTCCAGTCTGCCGTAGCGGAGATCTCCTCCTCTCCTCGCCTTTCCTTTCCGAGAATCTTGAATTCCTGCCTCATCATTCGTTTCCAGTCGCCGTCGTTTCGACATTTTTTTTCGTTATTTCCGTTATTAAACGGTATCTGGAGGGATACCTGGTATCATTACTAAAGACCGATGCCGCCAGAGGAATTTAAAAAAGAAAACATTCGGGAATAGGGACATAAGGCGGTGAGTGTGCTGTGCGTGGGTGGTTGTTACCGAACCTTATCTCGCGGCCTCGTCACAACCGCCGGTCTCCGTTCTCGTTATGAGGCGTCTCAATACTAGACTAGCGCTGTGTGTGGGTGTTCTTGGCAGAACCTTATCTCGCGGCCTCGCCGCAACCGCCGGTCGCCGTTCCTGAGGGAGGCGTTCCAGGAGACGTTCGTCACGCCGGCCAACTTCATCCTCCCTCTCTTCATCCATGAGGGTGAGTTGGTGTATTTGTGGCGGGTGCGTTACATCATGGTGCGCCTGGTTCTCTCAGACGTTCGTTCCAGGAGACGTTCGTCACCCCGGCCAACTTCATCCTGCCGGTCTTCATACATGAAGGTAATGTCCTCCCTTCACCCCTGACGGTATTTTCCCCTTTCACCCATGATGAGGGTAATTTCTCTCTTCATTCATGAGGGTAATTTCCTCCCTTCACCGATGATGGTATTTTCCCCTTTCACCCATGATGAGGGTAATTTCTCTCTTCATTCATGAGGGTAATTTCTCTCCTCATTCATGAGGGTAATTTCCTCCCTTCACCGATGATGGTATTTTCCCCTTTCACCCATGATGAGGGTAATTTCTCTCTTCATTCATGAGGGTAATTTCTCTCTTCATTCATGAGGGTAATTTCCTCCCTTCACCGATGATGGTATTTTCCCCTTTCACCCATGATGAGGGAAATTTTCTCTCTTCATTCATGAGGGTAATTTCTCTCCTCATTCATGAGGGTAATTTCCTCCCTTCACCGATGATGGTATTTTCCCCTTTCACCCATGATGAGGGTAATTTCTCTCTTCATTCATGAGGGTAATTTCTCTCTTCATTCATGAGGGTAATTTCCTCCCTTCACCGATGATGGTATTTTCCCCTTTCACCCATGATGAGGGTAATTTCTCTCTTCATTCATGAGGGTAATTTCCTCCCTTCACCGATGATGGTATTTTCCCCTTTCACCCATGATGAGGTTAATCTCTCTCTTCATTCATGAGGGTAATTTCCTCCCTTCACCCATGATGGTATTTTCCCCTTTCACCCATGATGAGGGTAATTTCCCTCTTCATTCATGAGGGTAATTTCCCTCTTCATTCATGAGGGTATCTCCTGTGAAAGTAGAGCTGTGATTCCATGCACTACTTCCGCTACAAGCCGCTCGCCGTTCCTGAGAGAGACGTTCCGTCAATTACTAACGGAGAGGCTTGTTCTTTCCTAGTCGAATCGTACAAGGAAATATGGGAAACAAATGCAGCTTGCACCTGCCGCCCTCGTTTGGCACTGCAATAGCACTCCTCTCTTTCCCTCAACCAAGAATTCCCTTTCCTTCCCCTCTCCCCTCCCCCCCCCCCCCCCCGGCTTCCCCCCCTCCTCCCCGCCCCCCACCCCGGCTCTTGGTAACTCCGACCAGGCGTGGACGCGTCTCCCATCGGCTCCATGCCGGGGTGCTACCGCCTGGGCTGGAACACCGGGCTTATCGAGGAGGTGGGTTAGGAGTCCGAGGATAGCAGATTGTTCGTGAGTGACCCCTCCTTGACTTCTAGCGAGAACCCTCGTCCCGTTGGCTCCATCCCCGGATGCTACCGCCTGGGCTGGAACACCGGGCTTATCGAGGAGGTGGGTTAGGAGTCCGAGGATAGCAGATTGTTCGTGAGTGACCCCTCCTTGACTTCTAGCGAGGACCCTCGTCCCGTTGGCTCCATCCCCGGATGCTACCGCCTGGGCTGGAACACCGGGCTTATCGAGGAGGTGGGTTAGGAGTCCGAGGATAGCAGATTGTTCGTGAGTGACCCCTCCTTGACTTCTAGCGAGGACCCTCGTCCCGTTGGCTCCATCCCCGGATGCTACCGCCTGGGCTGGAACACCGGGCTTATCGAGGAGGTGGGTTAGGAGTCCGAGGATAGCAGATTGTTCGTGAGTGACCCCTCCTTGACTTCTAGCGAGGACCCTCGTCCCGTTGGCTCCATCCCCGGATGCTACCGCCTGGGCTGGAACACCGGGCTTATCGAGGAGGTGGGTTAGGAGTCCGAGGATAGCAGATTGTTCGTGAGTGACCCCTCCTTGACTTCTAGCGAGGACCCTCGTCCCGTTGGCTCCATCCCCGGATGCTACCGCCTGGGCTGGAACACCGGGCTTATCGAGGAGGTGGGTTAGGAGTCCGAGGATAGCAGATTGTTCGTGAGTGACCCCTCCTTGACTTCTAGCGAGGACCCTCGTCCCGTTGGCTCCATCCCCGGATGCTACCGCCTGGGCTGGAACACCGGGCTTATCGAGGAGGTGGGTTAGGAGTCCGAGGATAGCAGATTGTTCGTGAGTGACCCCTCCTTGACTTCTAGCGAGGACCCTCGTCCCGTTGGCTCCATCCCCGGATGCTACCGCCTGGGCTGGAACACCGGGCTTATCGAGGAGGTGGGTTAGGAGTCCGAGGATAGCAGATTGTTCGTGAGTGACCCCTCCTTGACTTCTAGCGAGGACCCTCGTCCCGTTGGCTCCATCCCCGGATGCTACCGCCTGGGCTGGAACACCGGGCTTATCGAGGAGGTGGGTTAGGAGTCCGAGGATAGCAGATTGTTCGTGAGCGACCCCTCCTTGACTTCTAGCGAGGACCCTCGTCCCGTTGGCTCCATCCCCGGATGCTACCGCCTGGGCTGGAACACCGGGCTTATCGAGGAGGTGGGTTAGGAGTCCGAGGATAGCAGATTGTTCGTGAGTGACCCCTCCTTGACTTCTAGCGAGGACCCTCGTCCCGTTGGCTCCATCCCCGGATGCTACCGCCTGGGCTGGAACACCGGGCTTATCGAGGAGGTGGGTTAGGAGTCCGAGGATAGCAGATTGTTCGTGAGTGACCCCTCCTTGACTTCTAGCGAGGACCCTCGTCCCGTTGGCTCCATCCCCGGATGCTACCGCCTGGGCTGGAACACCGGGCTTATCGAGGAGGTGGGTTAGGAGTCCGAGGATAGCAGATTGTTCGTGAGTGACCCCTCCTTGACTTCTAGCGAGGACCCTCGTCCCGTTGGCTCCATCCCCGGATGCTACCGCCTGGGCTGGAACACCGGGCTTATCGAGGAGGTGGGTTAGGAGTCCGAGGATAGCAGATTGTTCGTGAGTGACCCCTCCTTGACTTCTAGCGAGGACCCTCGTCCCGTTGGCTCCATCCCCGGATGCTACCGCCTGGGCTGGAACACCGGGCTTATCGAGGAGGTGGGTTAGGAGTCCGAGGATAGCAGATTGTTCGTGAGTGACCCCTCCTTGACTTCTAGCGAGGACCCTCGTCCCGTTGGCTCCATCCCCGGATGCTACCGCCTGGGCTGGAACACCGGGCTTATCGAGGAGGTGGGTTAGGAGTCCGAGGATAGCAGATTGTTCGTGAGTGACCCCTCCTTGACTTCTAGCGAGGACCCTCGTCCCGTTGGCTCCATCCCCGGATGCTACCGCCTGGGCTGGAACACCGGGCTTATCGAGGAGGTGGGTTAGGAGTCCGAGGATAGCAGATTGTTCGTGAGTGACCCCTCCTTGACTTCTAGCGAGGACCCTCGTCCCGTTGGCTCCATCCCCGGATGCTACCGCCTGGGCTGGAACACCGGGCTTATCGAGGAGGTGGGTTAGGAGTCCGAGGATAGCAGATTGTTCGTGAGTGACCCCTCCTTGACTTCTAGCGAGGACCCTCGTCCCGTTGGCTCCATCCCCGGATGCTACCGCCTGGGCTGGAACACCGGGCTTATCGAGGAGGTGGGTTAGGAGTCCGAGGATAGCAGATTGTTCGTGAGTGACCCCTCCTTGACTTCTAGCGAGGACCCTCGTCCCGTTGGCTCCATCCCCGGATGCTACCGCCTGGGCTGGAACACCGGGCTTATCGAGGAGGTGGGTTAGGAGTCCGAGGATAGCAGATTGTTCGTGAGTGACCCCTCCTTGACTTCTAGCGAGGACCCTCGTCCCGTTGGCTCCATCCCCGGATGCTACCGCCTGGGCTGGAACACCGGGCTTATCGAGGAGGTGGGTTAGGAGTCCGAGGATAGCAGATTGTTCGTGAGTGACCCCTCCTTGACTTCTAGCGAGGACCCTCGTCCCGTTGGCTCCATCCCCGGATGCTACCGCCTGGGCTGGAACACCGGGCTTATCGAGGAGGTGGGTTAGGAGTCCGAGGATAGCAGATTGTTCGTGAGTGACCCCTCCTTGACTTCTAGCGAGGACCCTCGTCCCGTTGGCTCCATCCCCGGATGCTACCGCCTGGGCTGGAACACCGGGCTTATCGAGGAGGTGGGTTAGGAGTCCGAGGATAGCAGATTGTTCGTGAGTGACCCCTCCTTGACTTCTAGCGAGGACCCTCGTCCCGTTGGCTCCATCCCGGATGCTACCGCCTGGGCTGGAACACCGGGCTTATCGAGGAGGTGGGTTAGGAGTCCGAGGATAGCAGATTGTTCGTGAGTGACCCCTCCTTGACTTCTAGCGAGGACCCTCGTCCCGTTGGCTCCATCCCCGGATGCTACCGCCTGGGCTGGAACACCGGGCTTATCGAGGAGGTGGGTTAGGAGTCCGAGGATAGCAGATTGTTCGTGAGTGACCCCTCCTTGACTTCTAGCGAGGACCCTCGTCCCGTTGGCTCCATCCCCGGATGCTACCGCCTGGGCTGGAACACCGGGCTTATCGAGGAGGTGGGTTAGGAGTCCGAGGATAGCAGATTGTTCGTGAGTGACCCCTCCTTGACTTCTAGCGAGGACCCTCGTCCCGTTGGCTCCATCCCCGGATGCTACCGCCTGGGCTGGAACACCGGGCTTATCGAGGAGGCGGGTTAGGAGTCCGAGGATAGCAGATTGTTCGTGAGTGACCCCTCCTTGACTTCTAGCGAGGACCCTCGTCCCGTTGGCTCCATCCCCGGATGCTACCGCCTGGGCTGGAACACCGGGCTTATCGAGGAGGTGGGTTAGGAGTCCGAGGATAGCAGATTGTTCGTGAGTGACCCCTCCTTGACTTCTAGCGAGGACCCTCGTCCCGTTGGCTCCATCCCCGGATGCTACCGCCTGGGCTGGAACACCGGGCTTATCGAGGAGGTGGGTTAGGAGTCCGAGGATAGCAGATTGTTCGTGAGTGACCCCTCCTTGACTTCTAGCGAGGACCCTCGTCCCGTTGGCTCCATCCCCGGATGCTACCGCCTGGGCTGGAACACCGGGCTTATCGAGGAGGTGGGTTAGGAGTCCGAGGATAGCAGATTGTTCGTGAGTGACCCCTCCTTGACTTCTAGCGAGGACCCTCGTCCCGTTGGCTCCATCCCCGGATGCTACCGCCTGGGCTGGAACACCGGGCTTATCGAGGAGGTGGGTTAGGAGTCCGAGGATAGCAGATTGTTCGTGAGTGACCCCTCCTTGACTTCTAGCGAGGACCCTCGTCCCGTTGGCTCCATCCCCGGATGCTACCGCCTGGGCTGGAACACCGGGCTTATCGAGGAGGTGGGTTAGGAGTCCGAGGATAGCAGATTGTTCGTGAGTGACCCCTCCTTGACTTCTAGCGAGGACCCTCGTCCCGTTGGCTCCATCCCCGGATGCTACCGCCTGGGCTGGAACACCGGGCTTATCGAGGAGGTGGGTTAGGAGTCCGAGGATAGCAGATTGTTCGTGAGTGACCCCTCCTTGACTTCTAGCGAGGACCCTCGTCCCGTTGGCTCCATCCCCGGATGCTACCGCCTGGGCTGGAACACCGGGCTTATCGAGGAGGTGGGTTAGGAGTCCGAGGATAGCAGATTGTTCGTGAGTGACCCCTCCTTGACTTCTAGCGAGGACCCTCGTCCCGTTGGCTCCATCCCCGGATGCTACCGCCTGGGCTGGAACACCGGGCTTATCGAGGAGGTGGGTTAGGAGTCCGAGGATAGCAGATTGTTCGTGAGTGACCCCTCCTTGACTTCTAGCGAGGACCCTCGTCCCGTTGGCTCCATCCCCGGATGCTACCGCCTGGGCTGGAACACCGGGCTTATCGAGGAGGTGGGTTAGGAGTCCGAGGATAGCAGATTGTTCGTGAGTGACCCCTCCTTGACTTCTAGCGAGGACCCTCGTCCCGTTGGCTCCATCCCCGGATGCTACCGCCTGGGCTGGAACACCGGGCTTATCGAGGAGGTGGGTTAGGAGTCCGAGGATAGCAGATTGTTCGTGAGTGACCCCTCCTTGACTTCTAGCGAGGACCCTCGTCCCGTTGGCTCCATCCCCGGATGCTACCGCCTGGGCTGGAACACCGGGCTTATCGAGGAGGTGGGTTAGGAGTCCGAGGATAGCAGATTGTTCGTGAGTGACCCCTCCTTGACTTCTAGCGAGGACCCTCGTCCCGTTGGCTCCATCCCCGGATGCTACCGCCTGGGCTGGAACACCGGGCTTATCGAGGAGGTGGGTTAGGAGTCCGAGGATAGCAGATTGTTCGTGAGTGACCCCTCCTTGACTTCTAGCGAGGACCCTCGTCCCGTTGGCTCCATCCCCGGATGCTACCGCCTGGGCTGGAACACCGGGCTTATCGAGGAGGTGGGTTAGGAGTCCGAGGATAGCAGATTGTTCGTGAGTGACCCCTCCTTGACTTCTAGCGAGGACCCTCGTCCCGTTGGCTCCATCCCCGGATGCTACCGCCTGGGCTGGAACACCGGGCTTATCGAGGAGGTGGGTTAGGAGTCCGAGGATAGCAGATTGTTCGTGAGTGACCCCTCCTTGACTTCTAGCGAGGACCCTCGTCCCGTTGGCTCCATCCCCGGATGCTACCGCCTGGGCTGGAACACCGGGCTTATCGAGGAGGTGGGTTAGGAGTCCGAGGATAGCAGATTGTTCGTGAGTGACCCCTCCTTGACTTCTAGCGAGGACCCTCGTCCCGTTGGCTCCATCCCCGGATGCTACCGCCTGGGCTGGAACACCGGGCTTATCGAGGAGGTGGGTTAGGAGTCCGAGGATAGCAGATTGTTCGTGAGTGACCCCTCCTTGACTTCTAGCGAGGACCCTCGTCCCGTTGGCTCCATCCCCGGATGCTACCGCCTGGGCTGGAACACCGGGCTTATCGAGGAGGTGGGTTAGGAGTCCGAGGATAGCAGATTGTTCGTGAGTGACCCCTCCTTGACTTCTAGCGAGGACCCTCGTCCCGTTGGCTCCATCCCCGGATGCTACCGCCTGGGCTGGAACACCGGGCTTATCGAGGAGGTGGGTTAGGAGTCCGAGGATAGCAGATTGTTCGTGAGTGACCCCTCCTTGACTTCTAGCGAGGACCCTCGTCCCGTTGGCTCCATCCCCGGATGCTACCGCCTGGGCTGGAACACCGGGCTTATCGAGGAGGTGGGTTAGGAGTCCGAGGATAGCAGATTGTTCGTGAGTGACCCCTCCTTGACTTCTAGCGAGGACCCTCGTCCCGTTGGCTCCATCCCTGGATGCTACCGCCTGGGCTGGAACACCGGGCTTATCGAGGAGGTGGGTTAGGAGTCCGAGGATAGCAGATTGTTCGTGAGTGACCCCTCCTTGACTTCTAGCGAGGACCCTCGTCCCGTTGGCTCCATCCCCGGATGCTACCGCCTGGGCTGGAACACCGGGCTTATCGAGGAGGTGGGTTAGGAGTCCGAGGATAGCAGATTGTTCGTGAGTGACCCCTCCTTGACTTCTAGCGAGGACCCTCGTCCCGTTGGCTCCATCCCCGGATGCTACCGCCTGGGCTGGAACACCGGGCTTATCGAGGAGGTGGGTTAGGAGTCCGAGGATAGCAGATTGTTCGTGAGTGACCCCTCCTTGACTTCTAGCGAGGACCCTCGTCCCGTTGGCTCCATCCCCGGATGCTACCGCCTGGGCTGGAACACCGGGCTTATCGAGGAGGTGGGTTAGGAGTCCGAGGATAGCAGATTGTTCGTGAGTGACCCCTCCTTGACTTCTAGCGAGGACCCTCGTCCCGTTGGCTCCATCCCCGGATGCTACCGCCTGGGCTGGAACACCGGGCTTATCGAGGAGGTGGGTTAGGAGTCCGAGGATAGCAGATTGCTCGTGAGTGACCCCTCCTTGACTTCTAGCGAGGACCCTCGTCCCGTTGGCTCCATGCCCGGATGCTACCGCCTGGGCTGGAACACCGGGCTTATCGAGGAGGTGGGTTAGGAGTCCGAGGATAGCAGATTGTTCGTGAGTGACCCCTCCTTGACTTCTAGCGAGGACCCTCGTCCCGTTGGCTCCATCCCCGGATGCTACCGCCTGGGCTGGAACACCGGGCTTATCGAGGAGGTGGGTTAGGAGTCCGAGGATAGCAGATTGTTCGTGAGTGACCCCTCCTTGACTTCTAGCGAGGACCCTCGTCCCGTTGGCTCCATGCCCGGATGCTACCGCCTGGGCTGGAACACCGGGCTTATCGAGGAGGTGGGTTAGGAGTCCGAGGATAGCAGATTGTTCGTGAGTGACCCCTCCTTGACTTCTAGCGAGGACCCTCGTCCCGTTGGCTCCATGCCCGGATGCTACCGCCTGGGCTGGAACACCGGGCTTATCGCTGAGGAGAACTCACAGTTTCGAACTAGCAGATGGTCCCTCTCTCGGTAGTCCCTTAGCTCTCTTTGCATCTCCCGATTTCGATCGGCTCCATGTCGGGGTGCTACCTCTTCGGCTGGAACACTGGGCTTGTTCAAAGCCGTGCCTGAGCGCTCCGCCCACTCCGTGCCTGAGCGTTCTCCCCTAAGTCTCACGTGTCGTTTCCCACGCCCACAGGTGTACAAGGCGCGCGACGCCCATCGTCTTTCTCCCAACCTCCCCACAGGTGTACAAGGCGCGCGACGTGGGAGCCAACCAGGTCGTGCTCTTCCCCGAAGCCCTGTGCACCGCCCCGCCTCTTGGTCGTTTTACCCTGACGCTCTTGGCACTCTTATTTCCCTACGCCCTACGCCCATCGTCTTTCTCCCAACCTCCCCACAGGTGTACAAGGCGCGCGACGTGGGAGTCAACCAAGTCGTGCTCTTCCCCAAAGTTCCTGATGCCCTCAAGGTAAAGCCCTATGATGATGGGTGCGCATACGTGGATACCATACCAGTGTCATGATGATGGGTGTTCTTGTGCTCCGAACCGGAGTTTTTCTCTCCTTTGTTGCCTCTCAGGCAGCCGGACGTTTCCCTTCCGACTGTGTCCGTTCGTTTTTTACCTAACTGCTGTTTCCCCCCAGACCCCCACAGCTGATGAGGCGTACAACCCTGACGGCATTGTGCCCCGCAGCATCCGCCTTCTTGGTGTGCGACGTCTCCAACCTCACTTGTATTCACGTGCTTCTCCCCCCCCCCAGACCCCCACGGCAGACGAGGCGTACAACCCCGACGGCATTGTGCCCCGCAGCATCCGCCTGCTCAAGGACAAGTTCCCCGACCTCGTGAGTGCCTGCCGTGACACCCTGATCTCGTGCCCCGTTACTCTGTGTGTGAGTGAGATACCTGATAACGCAGCGGCCGCTTGCTCTGCTCAAGGACACGTTCCCCGACCTCGTGAGTGCCTGCCTTTGACACCCCGATCGCCTGGCATGACTGTTTGAGTGAGACGTCTCAAGAAGCAGCATCCCTAGTTCCCCCCCTCCTCCCAAACCCTCCCACTTCCCCCCTTCTCCCCCTCCTCCTCCCCTTCCCCCCCGCACCCTCCCCTTCCCCCCCCCCCTACCCTCCGCCTCTTCCATTTTGCTGTCTCATCACTGTCCTTCTGACGTGACGTGGCACCCATCCAGATCATCTACACTGACGTGGCACTGGACCCGTACAACTCGGACGGCCACGATGGCATCGTGAGGGAGGATGGCGTGATCATGAACGACGAGACCGTGCACCAGCTGTGCCTGCAGGCCGTTGCCCAGGTATGCTTATAGCGAGCATAGTGTGTGCGAGTATAGTGGTGAGCCCGAGCGACATGATGGACGGCCGTGTGGGCGCTCGCACCATGCACACCGCTCATGCTAGTTATTCTCCCCTCCCCCCTCTACCATCCTTCTCCTCCCCCCCTTTTTCTTGTGACTCAGGCGCGGGCAGGGGCAGATGTGGTGAGCCCGAGTGACATGATGGACGGCCGTGTGGGCGCTCGCACCATGCACACTGCTCATGCTAGTTATTCTCCCCTCTCCCCTCTACCGTCCTCCTCCCCCCCTTTTTCGTGTGACCAGGCGCGGGCAGGGGCGGATGTGGTGAGCCCCAGCGACATGATGGACGGCCGTGTGGGCGCCATCCGCGCTGCTCTGGACGACGAGGGCTTTAACGAGGTGTCAATCATGTCGTACACCGCCAAGTGAGTGAGCCTTTCCCCTCTGCCAAGCTACTCACCCATGACGAGACTCGTTGAGTCATGGTTGAGTCTTTTTCTTGCCTGGGACTCAACCATGAGCCATCCGCGCTGCTCTGGACGACAAGGGCTTTAACGAGGTGTCCATCATGGCATACACCGCCCTCCACCCCTCTGCATCCCTCTGCATGGTGAGTGAGTAGTGCGTGAGTTGAGTTGTGAGTGGTGCGCAACACTCCACCCCTCTGTATCCCTCTGGACCCCATTTCCATGATTCCCCGTTTCCCCTGTTTCTCCCCTCGCAGATACGCGCCAGTGCATTCTTGTTTTGAGGCGCCTCAAAACTAGATACGCGCCAGTGCATCCTACGGGGAAGCGGAGCAACATGGGTGTGTAACGAGTCGATTTTTGAGTCGACTCAAAACTCGACTCATTACACACGGATTCTACGGGAAAGCGGAGCAACATGGAAATGGGGTTCAGAGGGATGCAGTGCGTTCTACGGGCCATTCAGAGAAGCCCTTGACTCGAATTCCCGCTTTGTTGTATCAACCACCCTCCTCCACCCCTCTCCACCCCTCTGCATCCCCCTGAACCCCCCTTCGCCCTTGGTCGACTGCAGGTATGCCTACGGTCCCTTCAGGGAAGCCCTCGACTCCAACTCCCGCTTTGCGCTATTAACCACCCTCCTCCACCCTCTCCACTCCTCTCCACCCCTCTGCATCCCCCTGAAACCCCCTTCACCTTTGATCATCTGCAGGTATGCCAGCGCGTTCTATGGCCCCTTCAAGGAAGCCCTCAACTCCAACCCCCGCTTCGCTGCAACATCCGCCCGTTTTCACCCTTATGTATCCCCCTCCACCCCTCTGCATCCCCTTCATCAATGTTCCCCTGCAGGTATGCCAGCGCGTTCTATGGCCCCTTCAGGGAAGCCCTTGACTCCAACCCCCGCTTTGGCGACAAGAAGACGTGAGTTTGTGCTGCCCTGCCTTGTCTGCTCCCTCCTGCCCTCCACCATCCTATGCTCAAATCAGCCTCCCTACCCCCCCCCCCTCGCCCCCGAGAAGGCTTTTAATAAACAACTTGCCTATGCCTATGTGCAGCCATTTACGTACCGTGTATTTGTACTGTTTATATGCCCCCCTGCCCTTATTTCACATGAGCAGGTACCAGATGAACCCTGGTAACTACCGGGAGGCGCTTATTGAGACACACGCGGATGAGAGCGAGGGGGCAGACATCATGATGGTGAGACTCTCATTGCTACGCATGGATATCCGCAAAGATATCTCTGAGTCTCTCATCCACCTGCTGTGGGGCAACACGGCACCGCCCATCACATGCGGACGAGAGCGAGGGGGCTGGCAGCATGATGGTGAGACTCTTATTGTTATATCTCTGCTTTTCAGGCGCCTCAAAAGCTTCTATATCTCTGTTTCTTTCTTTCTCGAAAATATATCGGTAAGCGAAGCACAGCCAACGATCAAGGTCTCACTCACCGTAACGCCTGCACAAGGCACCGTGCCTTATCTCGATCGACGTGATCCGCCTGCTGAGGGACAACACGGCGCGGCCCCAAGTGGTACTCAAAGCATGGCAAAAGAACAAGGTCTCACTCGCCATGACGCCGGCACATGCGGGTGAGTGTGAGGGAGCTGGCATCCCTACTGGTGCACTTGGCTCCCTTACCTGGACGTGCTTTGAGACGTCTCAAAGCTCACCATGACGCCTGCACATGCGGGTGAGTGTGAGGGAGCTGGCATCCTCATAGTGCACATGGCGCCATGCCTTACCTCGATGTGATCCGCCCGTTGAGGGACGACACGGCTCTGCCCATCTCAGCCTACCAGGTGTCGGGCGAGTACGCCATGATCAACACACTCACCTCCACCTCTCCCATTCCCCTTCCCTATGGCCCCGTCTCTTCTGCTGCCTGTGCCCCGATCTATTACCCCCTTGGCCCTCAGGTCAAGCCTGCCATGCCTTACCTCGACGTGATTTGTCTGCTCCGCGACAACACAGCTCTGCCCATCTCAGCCTGCCAGGTGTCGGGCGAGTACGCCATGATCAAAGGTCTCACTTCCTCCCTCCCCCCCCCCTCTTCCCCCTTTCCTGACTGCCAGGTCAAGTCCGCCATGCCTCACCTGGACGTGATCTGCCTGCTAAGCGACAACACAGCGCTCCCCATCTCGGCCTACCAGGTGTCGGGGGAGTACGCCATGATCAAGGCACTCACTTTCTCCCTTCCCCCCTTCCCTGTGTTCCCTGCTCCCTGTGCCCCTCTCCTGACTGCCAGGTCAAGCCCGCCATGCCTTACCTGGATGTGATCCGCCTGCTGAGGGACAACACAGCTCTGCCCATCTCAGCCTACCAGGTGTCTGGCGAGTACGCCATGATCAAGGCGGCAGCAGCCAACGGGTGGCTGGACGAGAAGAAGGCGGTGCTTGAGTCGCTCCTGTGCATCAAGCGAGCTGGCGCTGATGTCATCCTGACGTACTTTGCCACCCAGGCTGCGCAGTACCTGGCCGGGGAGAGACGGTAAATAGGAGAGCTGAGCTGATGGTTGGTGGATTGGAGTTTGTTAGTGTACTCAATGCATGGTAAAGGCAGTGTTCTGACGCACTTTGCCACCCAGGCTGTCCAGTACCTGGCCGGGGATTGATGGTAGATGATGGGAGATAACTTGCTGTTTGAGTAAGGCTGGGAAAAGTCATGTGTTACTTTAAAAAGAGCGTGATGTCCCACCTTATGCGGTGCCACCTTTCCTGCTGGCCTGTGCAGTGCTATACCTGCGCGTTGGAATGTAGAAATCATGTGGGTCATGCAGTGTTGTAGGATTAGCAATGGATGATGAATGCCTTCTTGCAGTGTTGTAGGATTGGCAAATTGGCAATAGATTAATGCCTAGATGTGTGTTTGCTTTGTGCGATGTCTTACATCATGGGGCTCATAGGTGGTTATAAGAAGCTAAAATTCCTGTCCAGCTTTTAGTGTAAACGGCGAAGCACATGCGTATCTCGGTATAAGAACACATGTCTGTTTGGGAGAACCGAAGGCTCGCAAGGGACATCATATAGCGAATGTCCTTCTAGCAGCAGTATGAGATGAGCCCTACGAGGACGCACCCTACTTTCTGTGGATGAATTGGACGTGAGCGCCTGTCGTCGCCATAATCACAGCCAGAAACGAGATCGCATCGCAAACAGTGTAGCAGCGAATCTACTGCTGTACGTTTCGTGTCACTGTACTACCGTGTTTCGTGGTTGTACTAGTCTTTGCAACCATTGGCAAGAAAGCTTTTTGTTCAGGGGAGTTACCACACAGTACAGTATCCACCACCCGTTCTGGATGGACCCAGAGTTGTCGGTCAAGCTTAATTTCCGCCACACGTACCCATGAAGTCTGAGTCAAGAGGACTCTCGCCGCGCGTACACCCAGCCACACATGCCACCTACCTGACGTGGCTGGCGCAGATATGACAGCGGCGCAGCGCCTCCGTTTGTGATGTGTGAAGTTCTGGCCGACGTCTCAAAGGTAATCACCTAATATACAATAAACATTAAGAGTAACTTTCGACTTGATTCCGGAATTTGAACGGGTAGTTATCTCCGGGAACCCGGAATCTTTACAAGTGCGTGAGGGGAGTTTTCCGCACGAAACACAATTCTTGGAGGGGGCATTCTGGGAATGCCCCAAACCCCCCTTCCGCCGTGGATTCGATGTCCTCTGGGGCGTAAAACTTTTGAAGTCCTCACGGACAGAGATATTTTCCCCCAGCCACTCCGACAAGAAAATCTCGGCGAAGTCCATCACAGCCAGAGACATTCCCACACCCCTCGCAACAGAGCAATTTTCGCGAAGTTCCCCCACACCCCTGGTACATTCGACCAGGAATTTTCGCTAAATCCTCCGAATCCGGACCAAACAGAGTGCGGGGATGGGGGGTTTCCGGGAGAAGCAGGGTATTGAGAAACCTTAGCGTCAGCCCTGGTTCTGACGGTTGCTGCTGGCGCTCCATGCCTGCTTCCGTCCAAGACTGTCGGGCGTTATTGGTGCACTACAGTACATCATAACGCCCGACATGTGTACTGTATTGCACTTACTGTAGGGTTACAGGTTATCGTCGATTGGGGATACCCCTCGCACCCAGTAATGGACTGTTTTGAGGCTCGCACAGAAACTTCGAGAACCATAATCCACGTGTCATTTTTGCTGGACGAGAACAATGTTCTTGACCACTTGCACTCTGCACGGCGTGTCCTAAGCCTACGCCGGAGTGCGGTTGAGTGAGGTTGATTGCTCATTCGAAGAATAAAATAGCTCTGTTACAAGGTTCAGTAGGGTATTGGCAAAAAACGAACGCTAGCACACGTCCTCGGCAATGTTGGATCTCCGTTTGGCTTCTCACGCGAGTACATCTTGCAGTTCAAACCGTACTTGGCAGTTCTAGAACTCAACCAGACCCTCATGAAACGCCATGAAACACACTCAACCGCACTAAAGTGACCTGACGCACCCCATTACAGTACTGCTGCTCGACAACTATCACTCTACCCTCCCAACCTGCGCACACCAATTCTGCCTCCAGAAACCCTTCCTCTCCCCATTTCTAGATTGTGGCTACAATCGCGAGGTAAGCCTACCAGCGTCAGTTCGTTTCTCCTCTCTCTCCCTGTAAAGCAGGATTACCCCGTTCTAGCTCTCACCTCAGCATTCCCCGTTTGGAGTTGTCTAACTCAGTTCGGTTTACGCTGGCCGGCGACCATCACGCGCTGGTGAAGCCAGCTTTTGGCACAACCTGTTCTCCGTTCAGAATCACCTCGATTCTCTTTCCTGATTCTCATTCCTGATTCTCATTCCTTATTCTCATTCTCACAACTGCGCAGCAGCGTACTCTAGCGATTTCGTGGAATCGGGTTTAGCGTACTCTGGTCGCAAGCCGTAGTAGATTCAAAGAACGGACGCCTGCTCTGGAATCGGGTTTAGCGATAT
Organism: Closterium sp. NIES-67; assembly: GCA_027943415.1. Classification (NCBI taxonomy): domain Eukaryota; kingdom Viridiplantae; phylum Streptophyta; class Zygnematophyceae; order Desmidiales; family Closteriaceae; genus Closterium; species Closterium sp. NIES-67. The sequence continues at coordinate 20,804 of BQMB01000119.1, read as the reverse complement.
CGTGGAATCGGGTTTAGCGTACTCTAGCTCACTCTGGTCTCTAACCGTACCAGTTTCAAAGAACGGACCTTCATTTATTTCTCGCACCGATGCCTGCTCCGCCGCGTGACGCTCCCGACGGCATCGGCGAAAGCGTTTCGGGCGACGCTTTCTGTGGTAACCGCACGATTTCGCAGCATGAATTCGTGACTCAACGGATCATGGCCCTTTTCCCCGGTCCTGTTGGTTCTGGTAGTTCCGTCCCAGAAAATTCTGCCGCCGACTCAAAAGCTGCTGGTTCCAGAGGTCCTGTCGCCGGAAGCTTTTCCGCGAATACTACAGCGATTGGCTTAACCAGAGCCGCAAATATGGGTGTCAATTTCGGTCCTCTCACTGATGCGGCCGTTCCCACTGTTACCGGGGAGCGCTATATCGCGTACCCGAAAAGCGCCGGGCTCCAGCAGGTCGATACGGAATTTGCGCACCGTCCGATGCCGCAATTGGGCGGCGGATCAAATCAAGCTTCATCCAATCAAGGCGCGTCAGTCTGGCGATATCACTCTCCTGGCAATATCACCTCCGCCGTCTTTCCGCGGCCCGTCCTGCCCCATTTCCCCCTGGAGCGCGTGCCGCCTGTCGCAGCCACATCGCGCCCTTCACGCCCTGCCGGCGGGTTTCCTACCGGCGGGTTTCCTGCCGTTAGCAGTGACTCTAACGGGGCCGAGCCTCCAGAAACGGGCGAAGCGGCAGCAGACACGAGCATTTTAGGAGCGCGTGGGCTGGCGGAACCGGCGGGGGCGCATAGTGACGATCAGCGGGCCGCTTCCGCGCCTGCGGCTGGGGGCGCGGAGCGTGGCAATGGCAATCAGTGGACAGCTTCCGCGCGTGGCGCGCACGCCAACGCTCCTTTCGCATTTTCTGCTTTTGAGTCGACTCAAGCGCACCGTACAGCTTCCGCGCTTGGCGCGCAGCCAATCGCCCCGCGCGTAGACTCAATGTTTTCCGCCCGCGAGCCGGGGCACGCCGCCACGCCTGACGCCGCTACTGCGACCTTTGACTGTATGCGGCGCTCCTTTGGTCCGTCGGCGCGGCTCGAGTTTGACCTTAATTCGCCAGCAGCGGAGGCGGAGCAAGAGGCGCAAGAGGCACGAGTGGGGGGAGTGGGGGAAGGGGCGCGAGAGGCGCAAGAGGCGCAAGTGGCGCGGGTGGGGCAAGAGGCGCAGCTAGACTGGTACAGGACAGGTGGTAGCGATTTTGCCGCTATTGCTGGTGGCAATTTTGCTGTTAACGGTGCTGCTGCTGGTATTGGCGATGGGGCTGCTGGTAGCTCTGATGCTGCTGCTGCTGCTGCTGCTGCTGGGAATGACAATGGTGCTGGTAATGGTGCTGGTAATGGTGCTGGTAACGGTCCTGTGGCTGGTAACTCTGTTGCCGCCGCTGCTGCTGATGGTGTTACCGATGGTGGGGGTGAGAGCGATACCAGCACAGTCAGCAACGGCACTGGCAGCTGTGACGACAGCAGTGACAGCGACGGCAGCATATTTGGGACAGGAGATAATGATGATGATGATGACTGCGAGACGGAGAGTAGCTGCCAGCTGAGCTGGCAGCAGGTGATTGGCGAGAGTGTGGGCGAGAGCGAGTGGGAGGAGGATAATGGTATGGAGGAGGAAAGTGGCAGGCGGGAGGAGGATGTAGCGTGGATGGTGACGAATGGAGAGGACGTGGGCGAGAGGGGAGGGGAGGGGTTACGGGAAGCAGAGGATGGCAGAGAGAAGAGAACGGAAGAAAGTGGCAGGCGGGAGGAGGATGTAGCGTGGATGGTGAAGAATGGAGAGGGGGTGAGCGAGAGGGGTGGGGAGGGGAAGACTGAAACGCGAGCAGCAGAGGACGACAGAGAGAATGATATGGAGGAGGAAAGTGGCAGGGGGGAGGAGGTGGCGTGGATGGTGAAGGATGGCGAGGGGGTGGGCGAGAGGGGTGGGGAGGGGGAGACTAAAGTGCGAGCAGCAGATGGTGGGGAGGAGGAAATGGGCAGCTGGGAATGGGAAACAGCAGCAGCAACAGCAGCAGCAGCAGAGGTAACGGCAGCAGCAGGACCCGCATTAGCACTAGGAGCAGCAACGGGGAGAGCACGAGCTGCAGTTGCGGTTGGGGAAGGAGGCGTGCAGCAGGAGTATTTTGAGTCGACTCTAATTGTACCAGCCGAACAGCTGGTTGAGTTTATGGACGAGAATCAAAGGGATGGTGATGGTCTCGGATGGAGGGGGCATGGTAGTGAGGGGTGGGAGGAGATGAGGGAGAGGGAGATGAGGAGGCGATTGGGAGTGAGAAGCGGAGGGGGGGAGGGGCAAGGATGGAGGGAAAGGCAGATGGCCACAGTCAGGGCAGTTTGGATGTCTGAGGAAGCTTTCTCCATGGCAGGAGCAAGCGTGCCTGCTAGTGAGTGCTCCCCAAAAAAATATGATCTTCGTATGTTCCTTTAGGCCAAGCATCTATTCTTTTGTATAGAGTACATCATATACAAATAATTCGGTGAAGTATGTTGCCACACGGTGAGGTACAAAAAAGCTTCATGCTTTAGATATGATATTTTAGGCACCATCTAAATTGTAAGGGACATACACTTTCGTCAAAGTCGTATTATTTGCTCTTTCGAACCAATGCCTTTACAGTGTCATTTTCCACAGAGCTTCATAACTGTACAGAAGTTCCTATTGGGGTGCTTGTCCCTATGCGTGAAATTTGGTCTTGTTCGGCTGGCTTTTTTTCCGGTTTTCAGGGCAGACCATGCCAAAGAAATATGCGTGCTCTGATTGGATAGCCAAGCGCCTGTCTGTCAGGGTTATGGTCAGTAAGCCGTGGGATCGGCTCCTTGCGTCGATCTGACGGTTTACAGGTACAGATACGAGGCGCCCGTTTTACACATACGCGCATGCGCGGTGCGCTTCAGCCCCTCCTTGTTGGACAGGGGAGGGAGGGAAGGTCTTCGTTTCCAAATCTCTTGACTTCTGCTCTGCTGGTTTCGTTTCGCTGTCCTGAGAAGGCAGGAGGGGATTCCGCAGCGAGTGTTAGACCCGAGGGTCAAGCGAAAGATCCGAGGCTGGAAAAAAATTGCCTCGGGTCTTGCAAAGAACTGACGGCTCCAGCCAGTTAGCTGTCAAGCCGAACAACTAACAAGTCGCACAAATGAACTTCCACCAGGAATAAACTCGCAAGTATCTGGTGGACTCGCTAAGTTAGGCCAGTACAGCGCGCGGCTCCTTCGGCCGCGGGTCGAAATCGGGTCTGACACTCACCCTTGAAAGTGCCCTGATTCGTCCGCGGAATTTGGGGTGGGCACAACCCACAGAATCAGACCAGGAGCATTTTCGGCGGGCAGGAAAAAACAAGGCAAATACGTGTAACGGCTTGTGCTGTGTGGGAACGTTCCGCGCTTTGGGCAAAGCAAACTGCGCGATGGGTTTTCCTTGCTGGAGCAAGCTCCACGGTCCACCCCGTCCAGCCCTGTGACCTGTCCTGACCACGAATTATTCTTCGTCACGCACCTCTGATATGTGCGGTGACGGTGCTTGCGGTGAGATTCGGTGTGGTGATGTACGGTTCTTCCCGTCACCCTGGATTTGAAGTCAAGCGTAGTAGAGTCATACAGTGTCAGTATCACGCGTACAGCCAAACTTCCGTTTTCTGGCTTCTCACAACCACGAGGAGTCTAGATTGCACCGAGGCCTAGAAGTCAAGCACGGAAGAAGCCATTTCTTCGCAAAGCAGATGATTCGTTCCTGTTTCTTTCCTAGCTTCATTGCTTCTCCGCTTCGTGCTTCAGCAATGGCCGCAAACCTATAGATCGGTCTGTCTAGGGCGGGTCTGCCTACTCATTCCGACCATGGTCGGCCTCCCCCCCCAGTTGGAAAAGATGCGGGCACGGCGGGTTTCCACCTCAATCCTCCTCCGTCCAAGTCGAATTCCCGACGACCTCTTATTCCTGAGAATCGTCGGCAAGGGTCGCCATGCGACAGTCTGGCTGTGCGAGGACGGTCGCACAGGCGAGCAGATCGCTTGCAAGAAGATCCTCAAATCGTCGCTCGGAGACTCCGGCGACAGAATCGCCGAAGCTGGCGACAGCTCGCCTGCGACCGGCGCAGCTCGGCTACAGCCGTCGTGCGACGCCGTCCGTCGCGAGGTGGCTGTAGCAGAGGATCTTTCCGGGAAGCACCCCAACATTCTCACGTTCAAAGGAGCTTTCGAGGAAGGCGACGCCGTGTATCTTACCTCAGAATTCTGCGACTCGGGTGACTTGCTGACGTACATTGTCGAATCCGCGAAAAGAGCTGGCGAAACCCCTCCGGACGTGTATAAAGACCGAGTGGCGCGCAGCGGTGGTGGCAGCGGGACTGCTGCCGCCGGTGTCCACCCGCGCAGCAGTGCTAATTCTCGCACTGCTTTTGGTGTTAGCGCAGGTGCTAACCGAGGGACTAATGTCGGCAGCGTTTCTCGAGCCCTGAGCCTCCGGCGGGGAAAATCCAGCAGCAAGCTGGACGCGACACGAGGGAGCGGCGACGGCGGCGGCGGGTGCCGCGGCTGGGCTCTTCCCGAGCCCGAGGCGCGTGCGATTTTCCGCGAGGTTGTGGCGGCGGTGCGATTTTGCCACGAGAGCGGCGTCGCGCACGGAGACATCCGCCTCGAGAACGTGCTCCTGAGCTCTCGACGCTCCGCCCCTGCCACGCAGGGACCGCGCGGACAGCGCGGCGGGCCGAGTGGAACGCGCGCGCCGCGCGCCCTTCCGACCATTTTCTCCGCGTACGCGCAGGCGTGCGCTTCTGAGGCCGCGGCGGCGGGCCGTGGTTCAGGTGGTGGTTTCGGCGGGTCCGAATCGGCGGCGGCATCGCATGCGGCCGCGCTCGCTCCCGTGTTCGCGAAGCTCGCGGATTTCGGGAGCGCGGAAAAAGTGGAGCTGCTGCCGCCTGCGGTGACAGTGGCGGAAGGTGACGTCACCGTCACGCTGGCGGCAGAGGGTGGCAGTGGGGAGACGGCGGCGTCGGTGGAATCGAGGATTCGTGACGCCGTGAAAAGGGGCGGCTTGGGGGGGAAGTTAGGTTGCGGGGGAGAAGATGGCGGAAGCTGGGTGCACTACGCAGCCCCAGAGCTGATTGTATCGCGTATGGAGAGTTTCAAACTCCTGAAATCTGCGACGACGGGAGCTTTCCCGAAGGGAGCTGTTGTAACGATGACGGGAGCTGTTGTCACGCCTACGACCGGCGATAGAGTGAAGGAAACAGCTGACGTTGACGTTGGCTGTCCGATGAAAGCTGACGTTTGGTCGCTTGGGGTGGTGCTATTCGCGCTTCTCTCGTCGTCCGTCCCCTTCTCCGGTTTCAACGAGCGCAAGATTCTCCGCCAGCTTGCGCGCGCGCGCGAGCATCTAGACGCGCTCATGTTTCCCGCAGGCGAACGCAATGACGCGCGGTTCTACGAAAGTGGGGAGGCTTATACCGGGGATCTGGATGTGGGGTTTGGCGGCGGAGCCCAGAGCGGAACCAACGTGTGGGCGCGAGTTTCGGCGGAGGCGAAAGTTTTGATTCGTGGCATGTTGGAAATAGAGCCTGGCGCACGCTTATCGATCGAAGCGGTGGTCAACCACCCGTGGCTGGTTACCAAGGATCTGGAGCAAAGGGGAAGCGCGAATCGCGCGCGTGGGCTGGGTAGCGTTCGCGAAACACAAGCCGCTAGTGACGACGATGAGCTCGCGACGAGCGAAATTGACGAAGAGGGGTGTGGTGCAGACGAAAGCAGCTGCGACGGGAACGGCAGAGGCAGCAGCACTCGCGCACGGGCAGGCGATTTTTTCAGCTCGCTGCCCCCTCTGGTGCGTCGAAACACTCATTCTTTGTATTTTGACCGGCCCTGGAGCATGCTGATTGGTTCGCGCGCTGCAGAACAGCCTGAGAGTCCAAGCCCAGTTGACCCAGCATCCGCTATCGCAAACTCCAGTTCTGCTACAAGTATGCCAAGTGGGAAGCGTTTTATGCGTAGATTCAGCCGGAGCATCAGCAGCTTACCAGAACTTTTCAGCCTGGCAAATGGTACCGGTAACAGCAGTGCCACTAGTAATGATACTCGCTACAGTGAAAAGAGCACAGGCCTTAACAATTCGGGTGCCAAAGATGCCTGTAGCAGCAGCAGCAGCAGAATCAGGGGAGGCTTATTTGAAAATGGGAAGCGCCACAGGCGCAGCCAAACACTTGGGAAGACTGCAGCTTTTAAGCTCAGTCCCCTACAGAACCACGCAGAAGCAACAGCAGGGGCAGGAGCAGCAGAGCATGCTGTGCAGCAGCTAACAGACGAGGATTTGTTAACAGGTTTGGCAACTGGCTCCTGGATTCAACTATCTCCTGAGTCAACTGGCTTGGCAATGGGAATGGAAGTCATAGGGCCTGGTCCTATGAGGGGGCTTAGACACAGGAGATGCCAAACCATGGGTGGGAGCCCACTGGATAGAGCACACACCGCTGCTGCAGCTGCTTCTGCTGTTGCTGCTGCTGCTGCTGCTGCTGCTGCTGCTGCTGCTATCAGCGATCGCTCCCCTGTCGCTGCTGTGTCTGGTAATTCTGGTGACTGTACTGCTGTCACTCCCACCAGGGCCTGGGGCCGAAGCTTCACAGACACAAGGCACAGAGCCTCGCACCCAGCTGCTGCCTCCCCAGTAGCCTTAGCTGCTGCATCTGCTACCCCTGATAGTGCTGCTGTCACTCCCACCAGGGCGTGGGGCCGAAGCTTCACAGACACAAGGCACAGACCCTCACACCACACTGCTGCCTCCCCAAGAGCTGTTGCTGCTGCAGCCGCCACTACCCCTCTTGTTGCAGTGTCTGCTACCCCTGCCAGTGATAGCAGTGCTGTCACTCCCACCAGGGCCTGGGGCCAAAGCTTCACAGACACAAGGCACAGACTCTCACACGCCCTCCAACCAGCCTACCCCTTTCTCTCACCCCAGCCCCCCTTTTGCTCTCCTACCAGGGACGCTGATGCCCCTTCTTGCAGTGCTGGTGGTAACCCTAGTCCGGGTTACAGTTGCAGTGATGGGGCAAGTGATGGTGACACCAGCAGCCACTGTACGGGAGGGTTCCATCTCCCAATCACAGCATCTTCTAGTGGTAACAGTGACAGCAGCGGCACGAGAGGTAGCAGCGGTAGGAGCAGCAGCAGCATAGGTAGTGGGGGCTTGGTCACTCTTGGTCAGGAGGACGAGCAGCCAGCCTGCTCTAAGGACACGAGAGAAATGGATGTGAAGAAAACCTGGCGAAACTTTACTTTCTGTAAGAAAATGCAGATTCCAGGAGGTAACAGAAGTGAATGCCTTCTGCAGCAGCAGCAGCAGCAGCAGCAGACTCGGAACCACCTTGATGAGCCGAAGCAAGAGCACTCACAGCTGAGTGCAGTGCGATCACCTTTTCTTCATAAGTTTTCACGATCCAAGTCAGTGCTCAGTCTAGGTAGTGTGTTTTGAGTAAAAAAACAGCAGAATATTTGCTTTGGCATTGCAGTTGCACCGCACAAATGTAATTTTTTGAAAGCGTGTAACGCTTTATAAAAATGGGTACCGTATTGTGAAAGTGCAGCGAGGGCCAACGCAGCAAGGACAGCGTCGAAGCGCTACTCACACGTGAGGCCATTTGACCTCACCCACGTTCTTCATTTCTAGTTCCAGTTTCGTTTTCCCCACCCACCCACCCTATTTGTAGGTGTAGTCTATTGGACGAGAACCATGTACGCAATCCCATATGAAATGAAGCACGCTGCCTTTGCCAAGATGACCCAAGCAAGCTTTCACAATTGTGGGTTTGAATGTGTTAGCTTCACAATCACCGAGTAATATAGGAATGCCCCCATGGCTGGGGTGTTGATGTGGTACTGTGTTTTGTAGCTTACCGTATTCCCCCGTATATAACACCCTAGGGTATTGTAAAAAATTCATTAAAAAAACGAAGGGGTGTTAACAGTAGGCTGGAAAAATATAACGCCCATGTCTTATGTATAATGCAAAATGAATTTGGGGCGTAACATGCAGAAATACATGCACAGTACAGGATGACACCTTAAGCGAGGTTTGGATGACGATTCCCAACCTCCACTCGGGCCAGCCTGGCGATAACGTCATGACGTGCTGCATTTGCAGCCAATCCGAGGAAGCCGGTCCTGCCAGCACAAGAGGAAAGCGGCCTCCTGCAAGTGACAAGATTTCATCGACGGCTATGAATCCCGGGTTTTTACAACGTAACGAAAGTGCGCGACCAGATTCCTTTACGGAATCTTCTTGATGGGACCAGCATGCATGGTCCCATCGCTTCGTGCAGAGCCGTGCACGCTTCGGCTTGGGGCGTCGGCCACGGTTCTTCTCCAACCTTCTCTTGCCTCATTGTCATTCTTGCTCCTCGCTCCTCTCAGCCTCAATCAAATTCTTCGCAATGCCCGAGCTCTCTAACAGAGGCTCGGGCATTGCCCAATCTCACCTAGCTCGTTATCCCTCGTCGAAATTTTCCCCCATGGCCGCTCGAGCAATTAATGGTGTGTCACTTTTGCGAGCTCATCGCCCACCCTTCGGGAATCAGACGTTGCTACGTCCTTTCCCACCAGATCCTTCGGCTCCTAGACATCCGCCTGCATCTCCCGCTCCTCCCGCTCCTCCGGCGCCACCGGCGCCACCAGCGCCCCCTGCACCTCCTGCTCCTCCTGCGCCCCCGGCTCCCCCTGCTCCGCCACCTCTCTCGTCGCCGGTGGTCACACGTCCTCCGGAGTGGGATAACGATTGGCAGGATGACGACGACCTGTTGTGGGAGGAGGATGAGGCTGACGACCGCGAGCCTGAACCTCCTCGCCCACTTCCTCGCGTTATCGTCCCTCGTTTCCCGCAAGCGCAACGCTGTCGTAATATGCCTCTTCGTAACCGTGATGCTGCACCTCCCTCCCCCAGGGCTCGCAGGACGAATCGCAAGCGACTCGCACGGACGGCAACCGAGAAGCTGTACTGGTTGGCGAAGTTGGAGGCGGAGCCGGAGATGTCGAACCGCTCCCTTGCTCGGATGGCTGGAGTGCAGCCGTGCCAGATTCGCGACTGGAGGAAGAACAAGGCACGACTCACTGCCTCGGCTGGCTGCAGGCGTCGCCTCATCGGCTCCGGTAGGAAGGCGAAGTACCCCACCATGGAGCGCGAGCTGTACAAGAAGTTCTTGGGCCAGCGCGCGCGAGGGCTGGCGGTCTCGATCGGCACGCTGCAGAAATAGAGTAGGAAGTACATCCGTAAGCACCACCCCGTCATCGACTGGCGCGCCTCGTCACGGTGGACCTTCCGGTTCCGCGCGCGCTGGGGACTGACGAAGCGCGTGAAGACGAAGATGGGACAGCGCATGACTGCAGGTACGTACTTTGACGTGCCGTGAATACTCCCTGCCCTCGTCTAGCGCTTGTCGTGCTTCCTTGTTTGGTGACCGCACTTATGCTTTCTCTGTTTTTGTTTTTTATTATTTTCATTGGCAGACTGTGTCGCAAAAGTCGAGAAGTTCTGGGAGTTTGTTCGGCAGCTCCGCACGCTCAACGACTACCCCGACGATCTGATCATCAACGCGGATCAGGTGCCACTATTCTTGGAGATGCCGCAGGAGACGACACTCGAAGTCCGGGGCTCGAGAACTGTCCATGTGCGCACGGCCGGCTACGAGAAGGAGAGGCTGACCGTCATGCTGGCCGTCACAGCAAGTGGCAAGAAATTGAAGCCGTACGTCATCTTCAAGCGGAAGACACTACCTCGGATCCGCGTCCCGCCCGGTAAGGATTTCGTGCCTCTTTTTGTGCCGCCACCGCTAATGTTTTTCGTAGCTATCTTTCCAGGGCAAACTCATATGTCTCGTACGTTGCGCTTGTGCAGGAATTGTGATCAAGGCCCAGGAGAAAGGGTGGATGGACGAGACCCATGTCAAGGACTGGGTCACCACCGTCCTGGTGCCATTTCTCCGCTCGATACCCTCGCGGCGCGGTGGCCGTCAGAAGGCTTTGGTGGTCCTCGATTCGTACAAGGGACACCTGACGGAGGGAGTGTCCCAGTTGATGCGACTCTTCAAGCTGTCGAGGGCTGTCATCCCCGGCGGTTGTACGCCTATCGTGCAGCCTCTAGACGTGGCGGTAAACCGGTGCGTCAAGGCGCATGTCCGGAGGTCCTACAGTGAGTGGTTCGAAGAATTCGGCTGCGAGTCCACAACCCCTGCAGGTGAGTAACCGTGTTTATTCTTTGTCTTTAAAACCTCTACCCGCGTCGTGATTTTTTAAACCATGCCTTGCATTTCTCCACCACTACTCCTAAAGCCCCCGCCTATTGTCTCGTCGTTTTGTTTTCCCCTGCAGGGAATCTTCGCAAGCCGCCAGCCGAGCTCGTGCTGCAGTGGATTGCCGACGCCTGGGCCGCGGTGCCAGCTGTACTCATCCGCCGCGCGTTCAAGACGTGCGGCATTTCCAATGCGACCGACGGCACAGAGGACGAGGTGATCCTCGCCCACATGCGGGACGGCGCCGAGGTCGAAGTCATGGAAGATGTCCATGCCGAAATGGAAGAGAGTGGGGCGCTGAACCCATACTACGAGTCGGAATATGTGGAGCCGAGCGCCACGCCGAGCTCGGAGGAAGACGATCCCGATGTCGAGGCGGAGATTGAAGCTGCAGCAAGTGCCTCATCATCCGGTGCATCTGGAGCTGCAACACCCGCACCAGCATCAGAGGCGTCTGGGAATCCAGGAGCCCACACAGCAGCAGCAGCAGCAACAACCTCTACAGAAGCAGGGACAGAGGTGGGGATATCAGCTGCTGAAGCTCTAGAGATGCCTACGGCGGAGGTTCTGGCGGGCTTGGCTGCATCCCGCTGGACTGATGACTTTGACTGGGATGACATCGCCAGTGACGATGAAGATGCCGAGGTGTGGCATGCAGGAGAGGACTGGCACGATGAGGAAGAAGACAGAGACTAACTATTGACTTACCCTGCTAGGACATGTAGCTAGCTGTTGGATTATGAGTGTGTGCTGAGTGAATGGCAGTGGTAGCTAGCTTAGGTAATAAAAAATGCACTAGAAATGCCTCGCACAACGGATAGGCTTTAGACTAGTGTTAAAACTGTTGTCTAATGATAAAACCTTGATGCTAGACCAAGCAAATCCACAAATCCCCGATGGAGGGTGTTATGTAAAATTTGTACTTAAAAAAGCGGGTGCTCTAAAAAATGCACCATATCATAAGCTATCCCCCGCATATGCCACCCATGGGTTGACTATTTCGGCGGGTCTTATATACGGGGGAATACGGTATTTGAGTTGTGAAAAAATAGAGAGACCAAGCCAAGCCTAGGTACTTCTAGAATTTGAGCTGATAATACATCAGCATTATACGGAGTGTACAGATTTTGCACGCCCCCATCCGCTCAGTCAACGGGTGCCTCTGGGTATTTTAGACACACTGTTAGTGCGAAAATGATCGTTTTTGGTGTAGGCTCCGTCGGCCTGCTTCTGTGTGATACATAAGGCTCTAGTGCGATAGCTTTGCAGAATCGCAACTCAGGACGTTAACACCGTAAATACACCGAACCCGCGATATTTTAACTACACCTTTAGTCCAGTGAACTGTTAAATTGTATATTTGACATATATATATATATATAATGGTAGGCTTGGTCAGTGTTATTGGATACTACTGTAGAGGGTACAACCCCCCTTCTTGTATCCCTCTTGTTGGGCTGAGAAAAGCCCTTAGGATCTTTTCAGAGATTAAGTCCCACTTGTACAAGATGCTTGAGTAGTGCAGCGGAAGTTGAGTAGTTGAACCCTTGCACTAGTATGTGAGAGCAAGTGATTGATGAAAAGAAACAAGTATACAGCAATATATAGAAAGTAGGAAATAAAGCATTTATAGAATACAGTTGAGGGAACGGTTATCGAGTCGCACATCGACTCGATTGTCGGTTCGGTTACCACCATTGCAGTCGTAACGGTCAGTCGCAACCAGGCCCCCAAAAGTCAGGAAAATTTTCCTGATTCAGAAAAAAACAGGGAGTTTCTCGGTACTTACCCTGATTGTGCAGGGTTTTGTGAATGACACACCCTGTTTTTTCAGGCTTTTTGTAAGGGTAAACTCTGATAGCTCAGCAAGGTTTCTTAGTGAACCCTGAATTTCTCAGCATTGTAGTGAGGCTTAGTCCTTTCCAAAAGCGTGTCTAGGGGGGGCAGTCAAGAATTTCGAGGTTCTCCTCCCCCCCTTCCCCCGCCCCCCGAGGCTGTGTGAGGGTGCTGATTGGCCCTTGGTAAAAAAAATCTCCGCGCTGTATGTTGGAGGTCATGTGATGGAGGTCATCGGCCCTTAGCCATGTATTCGCCTCGATGTGTGCTGAGGACTGTGTGAGGGCAATTGCTGGCCCTTGGCCGAATTTGCTTGATGTGCGCCTGCCCTAGGGCTCTGCGAGGGAAGAGATTCCCTCCGCCTCTGCAATCTCGTCGCCTCCCCCCCTATTCAGCCCTTCCCCCCTCTCCCCCCCACCAATTGTCGTTTTCTGCCCATCCCCCAATCTCGCCCCACACGCGCGAATTCGCTACGAATTCCCAGTACTCCCAAAAACCAAGACTTGAACACACATAATTCATGAACTATAACATGTATAGAAAGATTGAGAAATCAGGATTTTTTTTTGAAGTAATTCTGATGGCTCAGGATTCTTTTTTAGGGGACCCTGAAAATTCAGACTTTTCTGCAGGGAGAATCCTGATGGATCAGGAAGCCTCAAAACCAATCTAGGGCCCTCGTCGCAACCTCCGGTCACGACCCTTTGAGTCCCTTCGTCCTTTCGTGTTCTTTCGTCCAACCTCCTCGTGTAACCTCCGTTGACACGCGTACTCGATACGGCTTTCCTCAAGTGTAGTGTTACACTTCCGAAACGCTCAAGTCCTCGAGGTATTTCCAACACTCCCCATCGTTTCTGGAGTGCTGACGTGTCCGGATTTGGTGACATTTATCTGCATGGTCAGCAGCATGCAGTAATCGAACTTTGCCTTCGCCAGTTTCTTCGTCAAGTAATCTGCAGCCATTTCTGTCGTAGGGCAGTAACTGAGTTGAAGTCTCCCCTTCGCGATCTCATCCTTGACGAAGAAGTACCTCAGGGCGATGCGTTTGGTTCGATTGGCGGACCCGTCTTTGTTCGCGATTTTGATCGCGGGTTGGTTGTCGCAGAATAACGAGAAGGCGGGCATGGTCGCAATTTTCGCTTCCTTGAGCAGCTCTCACAGGTAAAGTCCCTCTTTGGTTGTAGCGCAGAGAGCTATGTATTCCGCTTCAGCCGAGGATAGCGCGATTAATTCCTGCTTGCTCGATTGCAGATAGGCTCTAGTCGGTAGATGTAGCCCGTTCTGGAACATCGATTCTCCCTGTCTCCCACGTGGTCGGCGTTGACGTAGCCGAGTAGTTGTACGGATGATGGCGTTACTTTGCTGTAGGTAAGTCTGGTCGTCGGCGTAGAGACGAAGTAGAGCAATGTCCGATTTAGCTCCTCGAGGTCCTCTTGCTCTGGCTGCTTCAGGTGTGTCGTTAGTTGGCTCGCGCTGTAGGACAGATCCGGTCGGCAGGTTACTGCTGCGAACAGTAGACAGCCAAGCTTCTGTTGATACTCCTGGATTTGCTTCGTGAGGAGCTTTGCGGAGGTGTCGCTGTTGTTCCCGTAGCGGTAGGGAGTCGCGACTGCGACCGACGTTAGTCCGAATTTCTTCGCGACAACGCCTGCGTACTTTCCGGCGTATAGGTAGAACGCCGAATCTTCTTCGACGACGTTCAGACCTAGGTACTGGCTCACGGTGTTTGACACCGTGAGTGTTAAGTCGCTCCTAAGCTCCCCTTCAAACCAGGTGGCGATGTCGGTAGTGGAGCCGACGTAGAGCAGGTCATCGACGTAGACGATGAGCAGGACGAAGTCCCCCCCCTTTTGTAGTCAGTACATCCCTTGGTCGTGTGGCAGCTGCAGGAAGCCGATCCTGACGAGGCGGCCGTGAAGGTGCTGCTGCCAAAGCCCCGTAGAGGGATTTTACCAGCTGGCACACTTTGGTGGGATCGTCGATGAAGCCATGGGGCTGCTCGACGAAGATCTCGGCGTCCACAGGTGCGTACAAGAAGGCGTTGGCGACGTCGATCTGGCGCAGTGGTAGCTTTTTCGTGGCTGCGACGGTGAGTAGAATACGCAGGGAGGTATGTCGGGAGACTGGGGCGAATGTCTCCGTGTAGTCGGTTCCGTATCGCTGGTCGAATCCTCGTACGACCCAGCGAGCCTTGAAGCGGTCGATGGAGCCATCCGCATTAGTCTTGATGCGGTACACCCATTTCCCCAAGAGCACATTCTTCCCATTGGTTTTTGTTGCAGGTACCAGCTTCCACGTGTTTCGATCTTGCAGGGCCTTCAATTCTTTTTCCATTGCTTCCTTCCATTTTGCCTTGTGTTCCCCCCCCAAAGCCTGCGAAAGGGTCGTGGGCTCTCGCGGGTGATGGCGGCGGCGGGCTCTGGACGACGACCCATAGTCCGAAGTATCTGCAGGCCCGTGGTTGTGTGTCGAGGGGAATTTTCATTCCCGGGATAAGCTGCTTCATCACCATCTTCGGGGTCATGTAAGAAGTTTGGTCCGATGCGTTCTGAGACATTTGTGTCGACCTGTTGAGGTGTAGTGTAACCCGGGTCAGCGAATTGGTAATAGGTGTCGAGGTTGGTACTATCGAGAGGGTTGTCGTCGTCGAGTGGAAATAGGCACGGAGCAGTAGGGGAGTGGTCCAGCAGTTTCCGAGGCTTTAGGTACGGCTTCTTCTATTGCGTCAGCTTCGGCAGCAACGGTCGGCGAAGGACCGATGGCCCTCGAAGCCGTCGGTGGGTTCTCCTGTGTTGGCAATGTTGTCCAGGTAATGCCGCAGCGTCATTCGCTCGTAGAAAATCACATCACGTGAGGCCACGGTGTTTTTGTCTTGTATGTCGAGAAGTTTCCATGCTTGGAAATGTTTTGCGAAGCCGAGGTGTAGTCCCCACCGTGCTCGTTGAGAGAATCGTCTTGCTCGAGTTGTGTGGGGTCTGTACTGTACCATGCAGCCGAAGACTCGAAGAAATTTTGTGCTGCCCTGTTTCCCTGTCCACTCGAAGTAATTTTGTGATGCGTTGTTGGGAAGTGATGTCAAGGACAGCAAGTTGTGCAGGTGGACTGCATGCGTCATCGCATCAGGCCAAAGCGTGTTGGGCAGTCTCATCCCTAGGAGGAGTTTCCGCATCGTCATCTGCAGGGTTTTGTTCATCCTCTCTGTGACCCCCTGCTGCTGGTGAGCGTAGGGCAGAGACACTAGGCGTCGGATGCCTCTTTCTGCCAAGTAGTTCCTGAATCGTTGTGACTGGTACTCCAGTGCCCCGTCTGACTGAAAACTCTTGAGTTGCGAGCCCGATTCTCGTTCAGCGATGGGAAGCCATGTTGTGAAGGCTTCGAACGCTTGATCACGTGTCTTGAGGTTGTAGTGCCAGAGGTATCGTATTGCTGCGTCGATGAACGTGATGACGTAGTTGTACTCTACTTCACTGTCGTCTCGAGGCATATTTAAAATGTCGCTGTAAACTTTTTCCATCGGTGCGTATGCAGGTGCGCTTGGATTGTGGTGCGACGGAAAAGGTTGGTGGGGAAGATTAGTTTCAAGACACTTGAAGCATTGTGCGGGGGGTCGTCGAAGCTCCTAGTCACTCGTTGTGAGGGAGAGCGTCCTTTTCTAATACTCCGGCTTGTATGGTTTGTAGTACTGTGTTGTTTGCAGGGTGTCCGAGGCGTTGATGCCAGATGTCGTCGGAGCGCGATGGCCGGGTGAGCGCTGGTACATGTCGGCGTTGGAGAAGAATGCGACGACCGTAGCAGGACTGCGGTAGACTCCTCGGGTGATGGGCATGAGCTGATCTGCTTCGGTTGGTGGTCCTCGGATTGCTGGTGATGGCGCACGGCTGGGTCCTGCTGCTGCTACTGCAGGTGATGGTCAGGAAGGAATGCTTGCTGGTACTTGTCGTTCTTGTCGAATGACAGCTAATGCTCGTGTTCTCTCTGCTGCAGGGATGGTGTTGGAGTACCAGAACCTGCCTGGACTAAAGTCAGGGTCAAGATTGGGCGGGTGCGTCCAGGCGGCGAACGATATGATGCCGTCGCTGTCAGCAGTACCGCGGTCAGGGACGAAGTCCAGCACGAAGACGCCCGATTTCAGGAGAGCACGACCGATGAAGAGGCCACCCTTCCCGTGATAGAGACGAAACTCGTTTGCGTACGAGTCGCATTCCAGGTGAATTCCTTTCGCCATCAACTGGCTGACGCTTAGTAGGTTGTAACCCAGATTGTCGACGATGAGAACTTTGTTGAGTTGCAGTATGACATTTGTCTCCATTGACTGAAGCTGAACGACTCCTTGTCTGTTTGTCTTCAGGTTTTCATTGTTGGCGACGGTGATGATGACGTCGCGGTTAAGGCATTGTTCTCGCTGCACGAAGCGCCCGAGGAACACATATGTTGACCGCAGCAACTGTCCAAGAACCAGGTGTTTCGCCGGTGGGTTCGGCGTTGGCGACTGCAGCATACGTGGGGTTGACCTGAAGACCTTGTGAGCGTGGCGACGCAGTTCTTCTTCGTCTGGAGCGTAAGTGGGTGGTGACTTGGGTCTGCAGCTGTCGATTTTCCATGCAGTTGATGATGTTTGGTGTGTCTCGTGCAGATGGAGGAGCGGCTTGGCGGATTCTCTTGAGTGGAGGCGACTTGCGGGTCTGCTGGCGATAGACACGAGGGCGTGTGCAGTTGACCTTGGAGTGTCCGGATGTTTGACAGTTGTGGCAGAACGGGGCATGATGGTGGTCCTCTGGTGTCGTATCGATTCCGTTTGTCACGTCGGTTGTAGTTGTTGTCGTTTCTTCGTTGTATAGAAGACTAACGGTTGCTGCTTGTTTCTTGGTTGTCTTTCTTCAAACAGGTCCATCTCCTGTTGTTCAGCATGAAGCTCGGCGCAGAGGTGCATCTCGGAAATTCGTCCGTGGGCGCGAAGAAGCGAGCGGGTGGTTCTCCATTCTGGTCCGAGCCCGGCGAGAACAAGTGTCACGAAGCTTTCTTCAGTGATTGTACCTCCGCACCGAAGCAGGCGGTCGCGGAGTGTCTGGCAGCGACTCATATACTGCATCGCCTTTTCCCCGGTCTTCATTTGCTGCATGGTCAACTGCTGCATGAGTCTGCTTTGTGTCACGCTGTCGTTTGCTTGATAGAGACACTTCAGATGATGCCAGGCGAGCTCCGCGGAGTTTCCGTAGCTCCGATACGTTCTGATGCTCTGTTGCTCTTGTGGTGACAGATTTCGCAGGAGAACTGTGTACGCCAGCAGCGACTGATAAGTGAAGATTTCCTGCTCCTTTGCAGTGCCATTGCTTGGAAATGGCAGGGACCCGTTGAAGTATCCCAAGAGGTGCGCGGCCTCCATCAGCAGCTCGAACTCAAAACTCCAGGTAAAGAAGTCGTGCCCGTTGAATGGTGAAGATGTCTGCAGTTTGATACAAGTGAAAACTGCGCCTGGAGACTCAATATCTCGTTTGGTGTTGTTGTGATGCAGCTGCTGTTGGTTGAGCACGGGGCGGCATGAACTCGAATGTCCCTGGTGAAGAGTGATAAGACGCAAATGTAGGCGCTTGGTTGTGCCGCCGAATGATGAGTTGTCGAGGCTCATTGGTGCTAACCCATATTTCCTCCGTTGCTCTGTGTTGAATGCGCAGGTGTCCTTGTCTGCTGCTGCTGTTCAAAGTGCGACATAAAGCTGAAGAATCTTTCCATAAGATTCGGGTCCACGCCTGAAGAGGGTGAAGGGGTTACCATTTCTGGTACCCTTTGAGTAGCGCCGGTCTTAGTTTGTAGTCCTGAAGCGTGTAGTCCAGAGGTGCCGGGTTGAGTGTCTTGGGCGCTGGGTGAGCCCGTAGAAGACTTGTTGCCCTTGTTGTCCATGACTTTTAATCGATGAAGCTCTTGATGTGCTGACTGTAGGTAGAATTTAGTCGATGGGAATTTGGTCTCTGACCGGCTCTCATACCATGTTGGACATTCACCTTGCCGGACTCTCCGCAGCAGAATGGGGTTGCAGAGCGACGCATCCGTTTGGTCATGGAGGTGGCTCGTACCTCCATGATCCATGCCAGTGTACCGCATTTTCTGTGGCCGTTCGCCGTTTGCTACGCCGCTCACCAGCTTAACCTCTGGCCGCACCCTCAGCGGCCGCATGTTTTGCCGACCCTCCTCTGGACCGGGTCTCCTGGTGACGCATCTGCGTTTCACGTCTGGGGGTGCCTTGCTCACGTTCGTTCCTCTGGCACGGACAAGCTCACTGCCCGCACTGTCCCTTGTGTCTTCCTCGGTTTCCCCCTCGACTCGTCTGACTGGCACTTCTACCACTCGCCGTCTCACCGTTTCTTTCACTCTCGCAACGTCACCTTTGACGAGTCCGTCTCCTTCTACCACCGTTTTCCCACCGTGGTCCCCGGTTCCCCCCCCTGTTCCTGGTTCCCCTCCCCCGGTCCCCCCTGCTTCCCCACCTTTCCGCCCTGCCCCGTCTGGAGTGTCTCACGTTACCCCCCTCCCGTCGGTTGTCTCGGTTGAGGAGTCTGCTGACTCTCGTAGCCCTGCGGCATAGTCTTCGCTGCCTGCTCCCTCCCCAGTGTCTCCTCCTTCGCCGTCGCAGCCGCAGCCGCCGCAACAGCCGCCGTCGCAGCCGCAGCCACCGTTATCCCCGCTGCAGTAGCAGTTTGTGCCCTCAGGGGGTGCTGGCGTTGAGGGGGGTGCTAGCCCTGGGGTTCCTGTCGTGGTGTGTCCCGGTGGGATTGGGGGTGGTGCCGGTGCTGACCGGGTCTCTGGTTCTAGGGGTGTTCCTTCTTGGGTTGCTGGAGTGGAGCGTTCCGGAGGTAGCCGTGGAGCGACTGGCGGTCCAGGTGCTGGCATCGTGCAGCAGCAGCAGCAGCGGTCGCCACAGGTGTCCGCCCTCCGCCTGCTCGGCCTTCCCTCCCCTGACCGTGTGTCTGCGCCTCTCCTACCGTCTCCTCCTCTTCCTGTCTACGGCCCTGTGTTCCCTCCTCCGGACTCGTCTCCGGCTCGTCTTCCCCCCGTTCCGCTCTTGTGTCACCTCCCCTGTCTCCTGACCCGACGCCCCCATCGCACGTCTGGTCTCGCCGTCCCTCTCGTCGGTCTCTCGTGTCCCGCGTTCTCACCCTATGTTGCTTCGTTCCCACGTGTCTCGTCCTCCCCTCCTGCCGTCGCCTCCTCCGTCCTCACTTGTGGTTGCGCCTCCCTCTCTGTCTGACTACCTTCGTGCCGCTCGTACTCTTGTTTCTCAGGTCCTTGCCTCTCTCGTTACCGACCCATCTGTTTCTGTTTCGCGCCTTGACACACTTGTTGCTGCCGTCGCAGACTTTGCCTCTACCCATCGCCTTGACTACGCCACCGCTCTGGTCACTGACACTGTCTGTCCTGTGTCCGTCGGGGGTGCTCCTGCCCTCGGCAGTGACGTCTAGGAGGACCGGCAGTACGAGCTTGCTTTCCTGTCCGAGGCTGCTTCCCATCTCTGCTCCATGCTACTCGTCCCTGAGGGTGACCCAGACGCCTTCGACATTCCGACCCCTCGCACCTACGCTGAGGCAGTCTCGGGACCCTGGGCCTCTCAGTGGATAGCTGCCATGGAGCAGGAGATGGCATCTTGGAGATCCACCGGCACCTACGTCGACGCAGTTCCCCCACCTGGGGTGAACGTAGTCGATGGCCGGTGGCTCTTCAAAGTGAAGCGCCCCCCCCTGGAGAGCCGCCTGTGTTCAAGGCGCGCTACATGGCTAGAGGCTTAAGTCAGCGTGAGGGCATGGACTTCTTTCAAAACTTCGCCCCGACCGCGAAGATGACTACTCTTCGGGCGCTGCTTCACGTAGCAGCAAAACGTGACTGCAATGACCGGCCAAAGGTTGAAAGAATACACCTCTTTTACGGAACACTTCGCATCAATGACCGAGCCGCGCCGGAGAGTATCGGTAGTGCTGGTAACCCGTGGCAAAACGGGTTGTAGCAGATACTTCCACATTGATTTTTCAGCCACTAGCATCTTGTTCTGTTAGGTTTCAATTGTCTTACTCGAGAGTCACGAGGTTGTCCTGAATGGCGAACACCTGAACGAAAAAATCGCCAGCATTTCGCATGGAATGTAAGGGTGATCTTTAGCCTGACTCTATGAAGTTTTCCGTGGAAGAGGTGTACACTACTGCCGGTTTCCAATCTCGGTACTGTACAAGTGGGCTACAGTGTACTGTAGTTCTGCCCAAAAAGAAAATTCCACATTCACGTGCGTTGTTGTCATGGCCAGCACGACACATTTTCACCCTGCCACGTTTGTTTGGCTTTCATTGCACAGTACAGTCGATGCCCAACCTTATCGCAGCTCAACCTGGCGCCCAATAAGAATCCGTTCCCAAAACCCCCGATATACGGGCAATGTGAGATCCGTTTGAGTCACTCATGATTGCGTTCTGCGACCAGCATATAGCAAGGGACAAGTCGTTGCCAACGAGGTTTCGTCGCCACAGAACTGTGCACCGCCGTCGCCTGATCGCTTCACAAGCGTCGCACACTGGCAACAAACATCGCTACACAAACCCCCCCACAAATACCCACCCATTTTGCCGTGTGCTCATGCGAAAGCCTCATTTGCCCGTGGCGAGGGACAGCGAAATACTTGACCGATTGAATCCC
>BQMB01000118.1:0-49316 GCA_027943415.1 Closterium sp. NIES-67 | reverse complement strand
GGACGACATATGCACTGCCGAGGATGCGGTGGAGGCTGCCGACGAAGGAATACCAGTTAGTTGCTGAGTTGTCGGCAACGCGCACAAATGATCGAGTGTCGAGACGTTTACAGGAGGGGGAAAGGATGCCATTGGTGACACGGAGTGGGAGGAAGGCGATGGCGGGTGGACCCGCGGTGGTCGGAAGGGAGCGGGGCGGGGTGGACCCGCGGCGTCTCAAAGAGGAGGGGAGGATGGGAATGGCTGTAGCTGCTGCTGCTGCTCCCACTGCTGCTGCTGCTGCTGCTGCTGCTGCTGCTGCTGCTGCTGCTGCTGCTGCTTGCTGCTGGCTGCTGCTGCTGCTGCTGCTGCTTGCTGCTGCTGCTGCTTGCTGCTGCTGCTGCTGCTGCTGCTGCTGCTGCTGCTGCTGCTGCTACTGCCGATGCTGCTGCTGCTGCCACTGCTGCTGATGCGTCTGCTGCTCCTTCTTCTGCTGCTGCTGCTGCTGCTGCTGCTGTTGTTGCTGCTGCTGCTAGTGCTGCTGCTACTGCTGCTGCTTCTGCGTCTGCTGCTGCTGCTAGCTGATGGCAGTTAGCTGATGGGGAAAGATGGCAGTTACCTGATGAAAGTAGGACTTGGTGGAAATTCCAGTAGCACTTCGTAATCACATCCAGGAAAGTGCGCAAACTTCGAAAAGCGATATCCGACAATCCAAGCGGTGAAACAGTTTGAAATCTTACGACGTTATAGCTGACATTAAGAGCGTTCTTTTGCAAGTCGAATCACTTAATTCTGTCAATTGGGTAGCGAGCTATGGCGTTTGGCGCGCTGGGGATGTTTGAAAATCCACCCAACAGAAAACTAGTTGTGAAGAGAAAGAGAGGCGGCGGCTAGGAGTCTAGCAGCGGCGATGGAGGGGACGGCAATGAGGTGCACGTCGGAAGGGGACGGGGCGGAAGCGTGGGGAAGGATAGGGATTAAAAGTTGGCGTGAGCCATTATTGGTGTATACCATGTTTGAAACAGAAATGTTGAGTTTATTGATGAAGCAAAGGCATTACATAAGAAGAGAGAGATGAGCTAGGAAGGGAAGGTTGGATGGGAAGGGGGGTTAGGACCAATCACAAGGGAGAGAGGATCCTTCCAAATGTGGTTGACCAGAAGTGGGAGGTGGTGCAAGTATGGTGGACCACGAGTGGCTTGGGCAACCCACTTGTGGTTCCCCCACAATTATGGTCCTTGTGTTTGGGGGCTCCAACCACAATTGGGTTAGATTGACACCCCAACACAGGTGTACACCCAACTAGGGATGTAAAAACAATATACACAACTAGCATAGCATGGTATATTCTAACACACTCCTGTTATTATCACAATAGGCTCAGATGTCCAAAATGAGAGAGAGAGCACAGTCGGATTTCCGTCAGACGGCTTCAAATATTGATAACGTTCTGCTGATCAAACGGTGATGTAAGTTGGATCTGGAGCGCGTTGCTGTCGTCTATCAGCAGCAAGTTGAATCATGAAATTCCATGAAGATTTGACGACGCTATGGCGGTTTGACTGGCAGGAGGTATAGCAGCCACTATAGTCTTAGGAGTACAAACTTAGCAAGAAGAGTTCGAGAGGGAGATGGTTCCCAGCCTCTACATACCCCAAGAGCCGAGGTCCAGGTTGGTGGTACACCACCACAGAGTCCCCAACCATGAAGAGTCTCGAAACAACCCTCCAAGGGGCTACACCAAGTGAAATGTAACACTACACGAAGTAGCGTTACTATTTTCACTATTTTAATATTTATCCACTTCCCTTGGGCTTTAAATCTTGAGCTCTTGGTCTTGATTCTGCAAGATAAATTCTTCTTGAGTTGATGAGGGCTTGCTGCACACACCTGCAATGCGATGGACACTTCACACTCGACAAAATAGAGAAAACACACGCGACACGCAAACGACGACTTGACATGCGAGTTGTAAAAAACTCGCTAATATCTTGACCGACACAAACCATATTCTGATACACCATTCAAATACACACACAAGCACTCGATAGCAATGACATAGACTCACAAGTCATTCCATGCCATGCATGCACACACACAAACAAGGACGACAAGCCGAGTGCAAGCCATAGGGTTGCACCAACAAACTCCCCTCGGATTGTTGGTCTTAGAATCTGCTCCCCGTAGTTAAAAGCCATCCCAGCAAGCTTACAACACTTCCAATGCTGCTGCTCAACCAGCCTCTTGGTCATCATATCAGCAGGCTGCGCCGTCGTCTGCACGTAGTGTAACTCCACTTCACCCGAGGTTACCATGCTCCTCACCCAATGCCATTTCACCTTCATGTGCTTGGTAAGGCCATGAAGTACAGCGTTCTTAGACAATGAAATAGCACCCTGGCTATCACAATAGATTGGGGTAGGTCCTTGCTGCTCCTCCCCCAATTTAGCTAGCAAACGCCGCTGCCACACAACCTCTCTTATGGCACGGAAGAGTGCCATGTACTCGGACTCCACCGAGCTCAATGCTTGGTCCACTTGATTCTTGCTCTCCCAAGCGGTTGGGCCTCCACCAACACAGCAGATGAAGCCTCCCACACTTGTCATATCCTCTGGTTCTGATGCACAAGATGCATCAGAGAAGGCGGTGAGAAAGAGCCTCCCGGGTTCGACTCCAACCTCACCCTTTTGACGCTTTTGTGCCGCCGCGGAGTATTGCAGTCCAACAGTTGCTGTTTGGCCAAGATACTTGGCCACTCTCTCTCCAGCTGCTACCTGCTCTTCATCAGGGGACTGGAAAACCCTAGCCAGCTGCCCGGTAGCAAAGGCTGCATCCGGTCTTATGTGAACGGCCGCATACATGAGGCTGCCCACCAAGGAGTGAAAACAACGCCTCTCCTCTTCACCAACACTTTCCTCCGCTGGTCCCTTCACACACTTGAACCCCGAGGGTAGAGGAGTAGCCACATGACCTTCACTCTTCCCAAATTTTGCAGCCAAGGCCTCCAAATACTTCTTTTGATGCACTCGCATCCACCGCTTCTCCACATCTCGCTCAATATGAAGCCCAAGGTAGTAGTTGACGTCACCAAGGGTCTTGCACTTGAACTTGTCTTGAAGCTTCAGCATCACCTCCTTCACAAGGTCAGATGAGGGTGAGAATATGAGGATGTCATCCACATAAACCACCATGAAGCTCCTCTGCTCCCCCTCGCCAAGCATGAACAAGGATTGATCGGCCGTTGATGGGGTGAAGCCGATCGCCTCCAAGACTTCCTGCAGCTTGATGTACCATTGCCTAGGGGCTTGCTTGAGGCCATAGAGTGCTTTCTTCAGCTTCCACACTCTGCCACTCCCATCATTGTACCCTCTGGCTGCTGCATGAAGGTCTCTTCCTCCAAAACTCCGTTGAGGAAGGCCGTTACTATATCCATTTGCTTCACCACCCATCCTTTGATGGCTGCCTCGGCGAAGAGAGTTCGAAAGGTTGTACCCTTCACCACTGGAGCATATACTTCATTGTAGTCCTTCTTTTCCTGCTTCTGGTACCCCTTGGCCACAAGTCTGCTCGTGTAGCACTCAATGTTGCCATCGGCGTCCGTCTTGCGCTTGAAGAGCCACTTGGAAGAAATCGCCCTACGCCCTGGAGGTAGGTTCACGAAGTCAAACGTATCGTTCTCTATGATGCTCCCCGTTTCTTTGTCTGAGGCCTCCGATTGGGGCCCTCCCAAGCCTCCTTGGGATATGTAGGCTCCTCGGGTATCTCCACCAGAGAGAAGACGGCAAAAGCGCACTCCTTGCTTTCATCTTCCGCATCATCGCCTAGCATGAGAGCCGAACCTATCAAGGTTGAGTTGCCTAGTCTTTCAAACAGGTCGTAGCTCAACCTATTGGGGGGCTGAGTCTTCCTTCTCCCCCTTCCTTCCTCCTCTACTGCAGGGACTTGGATGCTCTCATGGCGTTGCTGCAAATCTGGTCGGTTCCCGCGAGCACTTGTAGCACGAGGCGGAAGTGACGGTGCACGCTCATCGCCTTGCTGCACCTCCTCCTCCTCTTCTCCCCCATTCATTTGAGGAGATTGCCTTGTGATTGTGCTGCTGCTACTCAGCTCCAAGGGCAGCTCCACATGCTCCAAGCCGGTACTCTTCCCCTCTCCAAGCCGCACACCAATCTTCGCTTGGTTCTACGCCTTCCACTCCTTATACAGTAAGTTCTCTACGAACTTGCAATCTCTGCTAACCAAGAACTTCTTCGTAAATGGGTCCCACAGAAGCCTTCCCTTGCTGTTTTGAGCCATGCCCAGATGCACGGCCCATGTTGCCTTGGCATCAAGCTTGTTGTGCCGAAGTTTCTTAGGCACAAGTGCCATGTACATGCACCCGAACACCCGAAGAATATCCACCTTCGGCTTCCTTCCAATCCATTCCACATAGGGCACCCATTTGTCTTCTCCCACATGAGTCAAGGCTCTGTTCTTGGCCACACAAGCATGCCGCACCGCATCCCGCCAAAAGTAATTAGACCGGCTTCAATGAGAAGTCCCCGAGCCGTCTCCGTGAGTGTCCGATTCGCACGCTCGGCGATGCCGTTCATTGCAGGAGAGTAGGGCATGGTAAGAGAGTGCCTTATGCCCTGCTTCTTCAGTAAAGTTGAGAAGTCCTTGCTCAAGAACTCTCCCCCACGGTCAGTGCGAAGCACCTTCACAAGCTGGTCTTGTTGCCGCTCCACCATCGGCAACCAATCGGTCTTCACCGTTTCATCTGCGTCACTCTTCTTGGGCAGCACATACACCCAAGTCATGCGAGTGTAGACATCCACTATAGTGAGGAAGTACTCAGCTCCAGCAGCTCCAAGCTTCAAGGGGCCCACCACATCCATCACCACCTCATCAAGTGGTGCCTTCGCCGTTGTCTTCGAGCTACGGAACAGGTAGCGGGTGAACTTGGCTTGCATGCATGTTGGACAGCCAAGCACTTCATTGGGCTCCCCCTTGACACGTATCCCACTGACCATCTCTTGCTTAACTATCTGCTGCAAAATGGGCAATGCCACATGCCCCATTTGCCGATGCGTCGGCGAATCACACACTCCCGTAGCGGAATTCGGATTGGAGAAAGCGGCACTCGCAATTGTGCCCCACAAGCTCTCTCCTTTCTCCTTTGCCGCTGCTGCTTTGCTGATCTTAGGCTTCTCCTCCTCATTTCCACCACCTTTGGCTGCTGCACCACTCTCCTTGGGTTCACACGCCTTGCTGGTCTCTCCAAGATTGCACTCCTTCGAATCACTCTTGGTGTCACTTTGCTTTCCGTGATCACCGCCACCAACCGCTTCACTCTTGGTGCTGACGCTTGCTGCCACTTGCCTCCACTTAGGCATGGGGACCACTGGGATTTGCCACATCTCATTGTAGATGTCCCTGTCCTCATGATCTTCCCAAAGCTTCCGCTCACCAAGCCTCGTGGTATATGTTTTGGAACCCTCGGAAGATGTGTCCATGCCGGCCTTTTGCAAACGCCGCACGGAAATCAGGTTGGCTGCTAGGTTGGGCACCCAAAGCTTATTCTTGAGGCCCACCATCTTCCCATCAGCACCCTTGAACATGGCCTTGCCCATGCCTTTCACCTCTGCTTGCAGCCCCAAAGCCAATGTAACATGCTTGACCAGCGACGGTTCGAGTTCGGTGAGCAAGTCCGCACGAGGTGTCATGCTATAGGTAGCGCCGCTATTGATCACCCAAAAGTCCAGAGAATGAAGGGTGACCTTTCCCACAGTAGCTGGCTCCTCAAAGCCTTCCACACCTCCTGCTGCAGCTGCCGCTTCCATGGAGACAAAGAAGAATTGGCCCGGGTATCGATCTTCACTCGGGCCCGTCTCGTAGTCTCCACCTTTCATGCTTGCCGCTTTGCTTCCAAGACCACCACGACCTCCACGACCTCTGCCTCTTTCTCCCCTTGCTCATCTGCCCTCTTGGCCTTGAGAAGGGGTCCATCCATTAGGCAATCTGAAGCAATCTCTCCACGTGTGGCCGGTCTTGTGGCAAAGGTGACATTCACCGTCAAATCGATCGCGCCCACGCCCGTAGCCATTGTTGTTGTTGTTGCTGCCATATCCTCCATTACCACGGCCTCTATTGAAGTTACCGCTGCCAAATCTGCCTCCTCGCCCTCTGCCCCTTCCACAGCCGTTCCCACGGCCCATGCTTGCAACTCCGGCACCATCGGGACCCGCCAATTCGCGACGGCGGAAATCTTCTTGTAAGATTTCCCGCTTCACATCTTCGAGGGAGAGGCGGGGCAGATCTCGATTTAGGTTGATGATGAGCAAGAACCATGAGTCTGGAAGTAAGGCCAGCAGATTGGTCTTCTTTTGAAGGTCACTGTAGTTCATGTCAGCTCCTTCGAGCCGTGTCAACAAGTCTAAGAATTTCTGCACTCCTTCCTCCACCGTTTCACATTCGTCAATTCGAAGTGCCGCCATTTGCCGCTCCAAAACCACAGCCACCGCCACTGATGCAGGAGCGTGTACACGCTTGAGAGCAGCCCATGCCTTTGGTCCCTTTGCTGATTCATGCTGAAAAGGCTTGATGTGACGGATTTGGCTGCTCCCCAACGCTTGCCCAAGTAGAAGATAGCCTTGTGCGCTTTTCCGCACCCACGGGCTCTTCTCCGGGTCGTTCTCGGGGCGATTCTCCATTCCTTCCATCACCTCCGGCAGATCATAGTGGTCAAAGATGTTCTCCATCTTGAAGGACCACTCAGAAAAGTTGTCACCGTTGAACATGTCAAGGCCAAACACTCTAGGCTCATCCCTAGAGGGCCCAAGGCTAGGTTGCACGGGAGCAATGGGTGGATCTTGGTGTTGGTCTTGCATCTTCTCTACCTCAGCACCTCTGCCACCCCCTTCCCCAGATCTAGGCATGGTCGAAATGGCTCCAAGGGGCTCTGATACCACTTGTTATAATCACAATAGGCTCAGATGGGCCTAAAATGAGAGATGGAGTGCACAATCGGATTTCCGTCAGACAGCTTCAAATTTTGATCACGATCTGATATGTGATCTAAACGGTGATTTTGAGTTAAATCTGGAGCGTGTTGCTATCGCCTATCAGCAGCAAGTTGAATCATGAAATTCCATGAAGATTTGACGACGCTATAGCGGTTTGACTGGCACGAGGTATAGCAGCCACTATAGTCTTAGTAGTACAAACTTAGCAAGAAGAATCGAGATTGAGATGGTTCTCAGCCTCTACAAGCCCCAAGAGCCGAGGTCCAGGTTGGTGGTACACCACCACAGAGTCCCCAACCACGAAGGGACTCGAAAAAAACTCAACAAGGGGCTGTACCAAGTGAAATGTAACACTACATGAAGTAGCATTACTATATTCACTATTTTAATATTTATCCACTTTCCTTGGGCTTGAAATGTTGAGCTCTTGGTCTTGATTCTGCAAGATAAATTCTTCTTGAGTTGATGAGGGCTTGCTGCACACACCTGCAATGCGATGGACACTTCACACTCGAAAAAATAGAGAAAACACACGCGACACGCAAACAACGACTTGACATGCGAGTTGTAAAAAACTCGCTAATGTCTTGACCGACACAAACCACATTCTGATACACCATTCAAACACGCACACAAGCACTAGATAGCAATGACATAGACTCAAAATTCATTCCATGCCATGCATGCACACACACAAACGAGAACGACAAGCCGAGTGCAAGCCATAGGGTTGCACCAACAATTCCCAGCTGTATAAATCCAGAACTACTCCACCCAGTTTGTGGCTGCGAACCAGCTGAAACAATTCCAAATCCCAGCTCGTCGAACTCCACTTTGATCTTAAGTAAACTGCTACAATGTCTGCAACCGCGTAAGTATTTGGGTAGCTGCAATCTCCACACGTCGGGACTAGTAGCAGCACGACCCCATACGCAGGGCAACTATGCTAAATAACCCTGGCTCCATTCGACACCGTGGATTGGAATTCAGCTCCTCAAACTGCCGTTAATCTGCATCGTGTTCTTACCCGCTGCTGAATATTTTGCAGAGTCTCCTGACCGGTTTGCCGTGCAGACGATCACCCATCGCGCGACTACGGCAGGTACTCCTGAACAACTCGGGCACAGCTCTCAGCTACAAAAAGCGCATTTTTTTGCAGTTTCACCGACCCACCGCGCTGGTAGTTAAACCACCGCTGAGCTCGGTAGGTACCCGAGGACCCTCGCTACTGCTCCAGGCAAAATTTTAAAGGATTTCCCATGTGGAACGACCCGACGTTTTAGCCACGCGCCGACGTTCACCCATCATTGCATCCGTCCAGGTAACTTCCGAATAGGTCCTATCCGAAAACCCCGAGTATAGTCCCTCATACTTGGGACACTCGCTGAAGGCTCCTGAGTCACTCCAAATTTTCTCGTGAACGGCAACGCGCTCCTCCCGCTGCAACAGTAACCCTTGATGTTTTCTGCTCCAACTGCTGCAATGATCTTCCAAATGCTTCTGAACAGTAGCGCGCACGCTCTGCTGTTTAGCTGCTGATGTTGTTGCCCGCAATTTTCCTTAACAAAAATCACGAATCCCTGGCAGATGTCGCCGAGAGCTCGCCGCACCGATGTTCGCCCATCGCCTTACTTTGGCGAAATTCGTGACACCATTTTTCTTTTCCCTTCAAATGATCCACCAGCACAGGGTAATCCACAAGCTCACCCCCATTATTTGTCTAGGACCGTCGGAGTATCATTAAATCTGAATTGGTAAACCTGTTGGTGGTGCTGAAGATCTGGGCGACCTAGCCATTTTATAGGGGACCCGGTCTGCTACTGACTCTTAACCAGCCATTCTTGGTCGTTTTTCTTCTTTGCTTCAGCTTGTCAGTGACAGGGTGATGACACTTAAAAGCTGACCCGAAGGTAGTTGCTGGTCATCCCCCGTAGATCGTAGAGTGTATTTTCTGACCACGAAAATGGCTTCCTCTTTTGGAATCCAGACCCGCCGAGCTCGAAACTCCAGGGCAGACGAAATACAGCTCTAGCCGGGTAGGTCGCACGAATCAATCCCAAGGTCAGTACAGTGCCTGAGCCCTACGCATGCTACAGTGCAATCCGTGCTCGTGCCAGAAACTATGAAGCCCGTCTTCACTTGCGTGTCCCCTGCCGGAAATGCCGAAAACTGTGATGCTCAGCTACAAGTTACTTTTGCAATGAAGATCAGCTTCGCGTGCTCCTAACGAAACAATATTTTCGCATGGGGATTTTTGCAAACCAATCGGCTTGTGGCGAGTTCCTCATTTTTTTCACCGTCGAATCGGTGAGCCACGTCGCCATGCTCGAAATCGTCATCGCTGCGTGTCGAAGACTTCAATTGCCACACGAAATTCAACCGAGGCTGAACAGTGACGAACTCCAGAAACCCATGTGACAACAAAATCTGTCCGTTCCCGGGGGGTCGGAGGATACACTCCATCCTGACCGTCCATCACAAAAAAGTGAGGTCCCAAAAACAACCTCAAAACTATCCAACAGGACTCCTTCGGGACATTTGCGGGACATTGGATTTTGGACACTCTCAGGACCAAAGTTGGGTCAGTCAGGGTATACGTGTCTAGGACAATCAAGGGCTCATGCCCGGGTGCTCTTAGGGCTTCTTTTGGGACACCACGGGGACATCTCGGAGACAGTTGCAAGATAGTTGACGGACGTTGACTTGCTTATCTCTGAACACAATATGCGCGATGCTAAGCTGTCCCATATTCATTACAACAAAAGCCCACAAAAAAATACAGTACACTGGAGCATTACACATTACATCATGGGATTTACAAAAAAAAAAAAAAAAAAAAAAAAAAAAAAAAAACAAACAAACAAGAGGCGACGAGGTCGGCTTAGGGTTGTGGAGCAGTAGAATATAAAAAAATTAAGATAGCATTTTGCTTTAATTGATTTTATTAGTAAGAAGAAATGTTCATATGTTCTGTGTGGTAGTGAGTGCACATGCATTAACATATTACCTGCAAGAGATTTTGGACTTTCAAAACCTTGCCATAAAGTAATGTCGCCGAGAGTAGATCTAATGTTATGAATTAATCAGAGTAATAACAGGTAGTATAATAAAGGAGTTGCGATTCAAGCGTGTCGATACAAATGAGGACCTAGGCCTTTATAGGCACGAACAGAGCTAGCCGAGAACCACACGAACAGGTTGGGGCGGTCCGGTTGGCGAAAACCATGGAAGCGCCGCGCGCCTAGGTTTGGGTTCATGAAATGGTTCGGGACCGTAGAAGTTGGCCGAGCCTGGACTTCCAAGAGTCAAGGACGTACGCGCTGTAGTCGAGCCTAGTAAGGAAAAGGGAATTTCCTTACACCACCCCCCATTCCAGGATGAAACTATCCACATCTGGGGCACGTCGTCGGTGTAAATAGTCACGGACGACTTTGTGTTCGCCGAGCATAGCTGCGGGCACCCAAAGATCGTCGTCAGTCGTGCGATTGACCCATCGTACCAGGAAATCAACGGCTTCTGTATTTCGATGACCTCGTACGCGGTGAGCGAGAATTTTGGATGGCTCGATCGTTGGCTCGGGTACTGGGTTGACTGTAGGATTGATGTGTTGACGGTCGAGATTAATCGTACTCGGGACGAACGGTCGCAGGAGACTGATGTGGAACGAATCATGGATTCGCCTGTCTGTCGGCCGTTGCAGCTGGGCGGTGACTGGTGTCACCATGTAGATGATGTGGAATGGGCCGAAAAATATTGGTTGTAGTTTATTTGGGAGGGGAATTCCCAATTTCTGGTGTCGAGCAGGACCAATTGCCCAGGGGCGAGCGTTAAGTCTCGGCGTTGTCGGTCAGCTTGCTGCTTAGCCCTCAGGTTGGCTTTGAGGATGGCATCGGCGGCTTTCTGCTGAGACTGTTGGAGATTTTCGACGAACTGTTGAGATCTTGGTGCCGGGTTTTCTATCGGGGGCCATAGAGGGGTTGTCGGATCTATCCTGTAATTAAGGAAGAACAAGGATTGAGTAGTCGTGGCCAATGGGGCATTGTTGTATGCAAACTCGATCAAGGGAAGGGCGTCCTCCCATTGGGCCGGGTCTGTGCATGTCGTGCAAATTAGTTGCTCCATCGTCTAATTGGTGCTCTCAGTCTGGCCGTTCGATTGCGGGTGGTACGCCGTGGGCAGATGCAGACGTGTGCCGTACTGCTGCCAGGTTTTTGTCCAGAAGTTGGACGTGAACCGTGGGTCACGATCACTGATGATTGCCGAGGGGATGCTGTGTAGCCGCAAGATGTTCGTGAGGAATAGTTTCGCTGTCTGCTCGGCAGTAATTGTCGTCTTGCAGGCGGCAAAGTGGGCCATCTTGGTCAACCGGTCAACGGCGACGAGAATCGCGCCATTACTGCTTGGACCAGTTGGCAGGCCAGTGACGAAATCCATCGTCACCTGTTGCCAGGGTCGGCTGGGTGGCTCGAGCGGCTGCATTAATTCCGCAGATCGAAGCCGTGAAGACTTCATGCGTTGACACGTGTTGTTAGAGGTGACGTACTACTGCACGTCTGTCGGCAAATCGGCCAGTAATAATTACGGCTCAGTAATTGGGCGCCTTTGTCGATGCCATAGTGACCCAAGAAATTCGAGTCATGTGTCTTCTGGGTCAGTAGTTCTCGTAGGGTACAGTAGGTGGGAATCCAAATCCGATTGGTACCGGATTTTAGGTAATAGGCCCCTTGCTTGACTGTCGGTTGGGGATGACAATTAGTGGTGAAGAATGGGTCAGTATTGTATTCGTGGGTGAATCGGCCAGTTAGCAGTGGATTAGCTTGGGTAATTAGGACTGCGGCGGTGTGGCATGAAGGGCGGGTCAGTGCGTCGGCAATGTTACTAACTCCCCGTTTGTAGGTGACCCTGTAGTGGAAATTGGACTCGAGGTAATCAAGCCAGCGAATCAGTCGGGGATTCACTGTAGCGACTTGTGGTCTGTTCGAACTGTCACGTCAGTGCCCGTCAGGTAGCAGCGCCGGACTTTGAAAGCGTGAACGATGGTCATTAACTCCTTGTCATGGACAGGATAATTTCGCTCTGCCGGGTTCAGCTTTCGTGACTCGTAGGCGATGGGTTGGAGGCCTTCGCCGAATTCTTGTAACAGTACTGTGCCAACGGCCAGATTGCTAGCGTCGGTGATGAGCTCGAGCGGACGGTCAGGATCTGCAATCCGAAGAACCGGAGGTGTAGTCAGGAAAAGTTTGGGCTGTTTGAACGCAGCCTACTGCTCTCCCCCCCACTCATAAAACTTGCCCTTCTTCTGGAGATGCTGCTGCAATAGAGAGAAAACTGACGGTCCGTTTTCTCTCTATTACAATAATGAGTCGGTGCTGCTGCAATAGAGGGAAAAGTGCTTCCAAATCCTTCAAATGCTGCTCCCGGGTAGTGGTGTAGACCAGGATGTCGTCGAGGTACATGATGACGCATTTGTCCAGCAGCGGCTGAAAAACCTCGTTCATGGTTAACTGGAATGTTGTAGGTGCGTTTGTTAAGCCAAAAGGCATAACCATGTACTCATAACTCCCATATTGGGTCCGAAACGCCGACTTGTAGCAATGAGATTTGTTCACGTGGATTTGGTGGTAACTGCGTGGCAGGTCAATTTTCAAAAAGAATTTGGCTCCGCTAAGTTGGTCGATGAGTTCGTCGGCACGCGGGATGGGATAGCGAGATTTGATGGTAACCCGGTTCAAGGCGCGGTAGTCAAAATACATTCCCGCCATATTTCTTCGGGGTGAACAGGATCGGAGCTGCAAACGGTAATGTGCTGGGGCGAACGAAACCTTTCTCGAGCAGGTAGTCCAGCTGGCTTCGAAGCTCATCCAGCTCTAGCTGAGTTAGCTGTCACTGAGTTCCAACAGTAGGCTGTGCGCCGGGCTCGAGCTCGATTGTGTGGACATGTTCTAGCTCAAGTGGCAAACCCTCTGGTAGGTCATCTGGAAATATGTCAGCTTGTTTCCGAATCACCATCGCCAAGTCATCCGGGACAGCTACGCAGAGTTTGTCGATGTCGGTCGGCGTGTCGTCAGCTGTTGATGCGATCCATCGGACGGCATACAGTTGCGCCCCTCGAATCATGGCTCGCTTGATCGTCACTGCGCTGACCATCAATATGGTCGAATCTTGACAGCTCCATTTGGGTAGTCGTCGCCACTAGCCATTCCATTTGATGCGACAATCGCCCATCCGCCAGTCAATGCTCGGGTTGTATTCGCGCAGCCAATCGCGTCCCAACACCATGTCGCAGCCGTCTAAAGTTGTCGCTAGCATCTTCGTCGTGAAACTGAAATTTTCGCCGCATGTTACTCACATGTGAGGTACCCTGTAAGGAATTAGTAATTCCTTTCTAAGGCTTGTTACAGGGCGTACGTCTCGAACACTCCCGAACCAGCGATAGGGTTCGAGACCTTTCAGTTCAAGCCTCCTGGGCCATTTCGGACCTCGCTTCGACAATTCGAGGCCCTTCGACACCTTTCCTGAACCTTCCGATCCTACGTCCAGGATCCTCTTTGGTTTCCTATATTTTGTGTTGTCTTCCATTTTATTGGAATTTACTCGTTCACAGTTTCGCCATTGCCCTCTGCGGTACTCGGCGATTCCATTCATAGCACTGGGTATTCATAGCCACTTTCCCCACCCGCTGGGCTTTCGAGGGCATAATTTTTTTCGGGGGGGGTTGAGAACGCGGATGGTGCTACGGATGCTTCAACAACTCCGGTTTCAAGACCGTCGATCCGACCCCAAGGGACGAGCAGGATTTGCTCGGCCATCCCCTCGAGGGCGGTTGTGTCCATCCTGACATGGCAAAGATTATGAAGAGTGTTTCCGTTATGCTGTTCATTTCACGTATCGTTAAAGTAGTTTCGGTTGCAGTTTCAGAATTTTTGGCAAGCAGCAACGACAATTTGGATTGGTGTTCGAATGGAGCAAGGAGCTCGTCACGCAACGACAAGCTCGCGGATATCCCCAGGCAAAGAGGATTTCGTCAGGAGCGCATGTAGCAGACGTGGCTGCATGGTGAAGTGTAGCTGACGTCACCAGGCTCGGCGTTTCCGGCAGGCAACAAGCAGGTGAAGACGGGACTTCGGAGATTGTTCAGCAACGAGGCGTTGGAGTTTTCCGCACGAAAGCAAAACGTGGGGCTCAGGCACGGAAGAGTTCAGAGGAGTACTGACCTTGGAATTGATTCGCGTGACTTGCCCGCCTGGAGGTGTAATTCGTCTGCTCCGGAGTTTCGAGCCCGGCGAGTCTGGATTCCTGCAGAGGAAGCCATTTTCATGGTCAGAAATTACACTCCACGATCTACGGAGGACGACCAGCAACTACCCTCGGGTCGAGTTTACTTTAAGTGTCATCAGTGGGTCACCGCTAAAAGTCAACGTTGAAGAGCTGAAGCAGAGAAGGAGAATGACTGGGAATAGCCGGGGAATTTTGTGGTGTCAGCGGCAGACGGATCCCCCGACTGACTTGGCTGGATCGCCCGATTTTCAGCACCACCACCAGGTACCAAGTTCGGGTTTAAGACTACTCTGACGGTTCTGGCCTAATATGGGTGGTGAGCCAGCGGATCACCCTATGCTAGTGGATCAAGGAAGAAATGTTTTCGGTGCTACACGACAGGAGAACGATTTGTGAAAATCGGATACTGTACAGTGGGAGGCGCGTGAAGCAGGTTAACGAAAACAGCGAAGGAGTTTACCGACGATGATTTGACAGTACGCGGAGCTCGATTCCGATACGAACGGCGAGGATTTTTTGCTGAGATTGGCGGAGTTGCGAGCTTTTCAAAAGAACGTGCGCGGTACTGTTGGGAGAACAATGAACGTGGGTGTTGGGTGAACAGCGGCCTACGGGGGTTTTATCGTGGAAGCGGCAGTTGAAGAAATTTGCAGCAATTTGGAGCAGATTTTTGCACAGACGATTTTTTCAGGGAGGGGAAGGAGAATCCCTCACGTAAGCTGCAAAGCGGTTGCCCGCGAATTAGACTGATTAATTTGCCCAACTACGATAGCGTTTGCGCTTACCTGAGTATGGGAACACGGCGGATTCACCCCTACTCTAGAGTGTATTCGTCAAATGGAGCTTCGGGAAGACAAGGGTTACTGTTGCAGTGGGAGAAGCATGTTGCCGTCACGGAAAATTTGGAGTCACTTGGGAGTCTTCAAGGATTATTCCTGAGTTCGGGGCAATAATCGAAGATTCGGCTACGAGGACTCGGGGATTTACAGTGACGGAACAATCTGTCCACAAAATGGCACTGTTTAGCAAGTTCGTGATGTTTTGACAAGTATAAATGAATTATTTACAATTTGGAGCCTGTGAACATTACGCATAAACATTTGATGCACCTCCAGATATGACAAACTCTAGCCAATATCGAATTGCTAATAGCGAGTACAAGCTTTAACGCTTGATGGTCGATGTGGACAAATACTACCCGAGTAGAGACTAGATCTGTTTCCGTCGAGCATTCTTTGCACAAGTTAGCATAATCGCTCAGACTTTTGCTAGCGCATGTCCCTTACCCCGTGATCCTCCAGTAACCACGCGACCGCTTGCTTTGCGTCAGAGATACCAGATCATGAGCCTCTGTCGCCACGGTCTGAGTTTTTGTCAGATCGCACGAACGCTAGGAATAGGGCAGAGAATCGACCAAAAAACACTCTGAAGGCTAGTCACAGCAGTAGTCATCTTGCAGCTAGGCCAAATGTCCATGCTTCAGGTCGACCACGACTGCTCTCAGTGTGACACACGTGCACTTTTGTGCACACCATCATGTTAGGTGCCGCATTGACGAGCATTGAGGCTGCATAACCACTGGAATCGAATCACGTTGTTAAGGTCCACCCTCACACTGTATGAAAAACCATCATGGTGATTGGGTTAGTCGCTGTACAGCTATTGCGCAAGCCTGAACTATTAGCGCGCAACATCCGCGACTAAACGGAATTTCTCCAGAGCCCACCAAGACTGGACTCTGGACGACTGGAAGCGGGTGATAAGGTCGAACGAGACTCAGATCACTCGATATTGCTCGGATAACCACACCCACGCATGGATTCACGCAGGCGCTGCTCTCCAGGGGCATCAGATGAAGTAGACTGTGAAGTATGGGGGCGGGCCAGTCATGGTTTGAGTCTCTATCATGTTTGATGTGCCTGGTTACATGTGCAAATTTGATGGCCGCACAGATGGCCAACTCTATCACAACATATTGTTGGACGAGGTAGCTCAAACTCTTGATTTCTATGATTTGACTGTCTCTGGCATGACGTTCCAGTAAACTGTACGAACCCAAACCCAAATGCAGGATCGTTCAGGAGTGGCTAGCAGAGCAAGATTTTGCGGTCCTACAATGACCCTATTCCTTCCCCGACCCCAATCCCATCGAGCAGCTCGCCAAGCATGAGCAACCCCCCACAGGCATGGTGCAAACTTGGGAGCAGGTGCATGAGGCATGGGACAGCATTGGGGCTGGAGTGTGCAAGGATCTGATAGACAGTATGCCGAGGAGGATCAGAGCAGCAAGTAGGGCTAAGGGGAGATGGACCCGATATCGATATCGATAATTTCAAATGTCGCTCATCCTGGGAACATTCTGTCCGATTGTACCATTTGTGATCTTTGTTGTGCTATGTTCTGTTCTGGTGTGTTGTTTGGACAAGATGTCATTTGTCACACAAGCCTACAACAGTGGCAACTAGAACCTTAAAACCAGAAAATACAAAACCTGATCATTTTCTCATGGGCTCTGATTTTATCCAGTTAATGGCCAACATGTGGACAGATTATTCCGTCACCGTACCTGGACGGACGTAATGATGGTTGAACGTTGGCGCGTCGCTAAAACGTCGGGTATT
Source organism: Closterium sp. NIES-67 (assembly GCA_027943415.1). Taxonomy (NCBI): domain Eukaryota; kingdom Viridiplantae; phylum Streptophyta; class Zygnematophyceae; order Desmidiales; family Closteriaceae; genus Closterium; species Closterium sp. NIES-67. The sequence goes on along the minus strand of BQMB01000118.1, from coordinate 32,434 downwards.
TTCCGGGTGGGAATTCTTCAAGTTTTTGGATTGAGCGGTAGCTGGGGTCACGGGTACCTACCAAGCTGTGCGATGGTTTAAATACCAGCATGGTTAGTCGGTGAAACTGCAGAAAATGCGTTTTTCGTAGCTGAGAACTGTACCCGAGTTTTTCTAGGGTACCTGCCATAGCAGCGCAATGGGTGAACGTCTGCACGGCGTACCGGTCAGGTGGAGTTGCGAAATTTTCTACAGAGGGTAACAACACGAAGCAGATCGATGGCAGTTGAGAAGATGAATATCTATCTACGGCGCCAGACAGAGCCAGAGTCTATGTGGTGCAGCTGCCCTGCATTTTAGGGCCGCGCTGAGACTGGTCCCGACGAGCACAGGTTGAAGATACTTCAGTTTTCTGGGTCTGAAGAAAAAATTGGAGCACTAGACTTATTTCGACAGCAGATCTTCTTTGCATGGAGGGGGGAGAGAGCAGCTGCGCAGAAGTTGTTTTTGGATTTTCCCTCAACAATTGGCATCCGCTGCATGAGCATCAACGAACAGATGCTGTTTGACCGATTGAATCAACGGACAGATTCGAGTTGGCTTTTTGGGGAATTTGGCTGGTGTTTGCGAAAGTTGAAGGCGTGTTTACATTAACTGCGAAAGATGACATCGGCTACGGTTACTGGACTAATTGAGCTTTCGTCTCATGTGCTGATGGACTTCGCTGACTTTCGTGAGACACGGACGCGTGTTCTCGCATGTGTTACGAACGACCTCGCATTTGACGAATCGCTGGAGTTCGTTGACTTTGCGAAGTGCGGACGCGTGTTTCTGCGAGTGTCATGACTCTCGAGGAATGAAACGAGAAGCTATCTACAAAGACGTGGAGCTACGGACAAGTTTGGTGCATGCAGCAGATTCGGCTCGCCAACTTGCAGCAGCGTGAATAACGTAGTGTTACTATGTGGATACAGTACACGATGACACGGTTTGTAATTCTCGGCAAAGGACTCGCTGGAGACAAGGAAGCTGTGGACTTCTTCAACTGCTTTAGGTGTCACCGACGCCCTTGCTTTGCTCGCTGCATCTTCGTCTCAGGTAGCAGGCCGCCCCTGACGTGTTTCACCAAGCGTCTGGCAAAGTGAAGAGTTTTCATTGCGCAGCGTCTGCATTTTGCTTCCCAGCGACTCAAAATTCTCGGCGAGTTGTTGAAGCTGGGCCTGCAGTGTCGTCACTGTAGCCACCCTGGCTTGCAACTCGTCAAACTCCTCCTGAGTCACATTCCTAACACTACGACAGGCAGAGGTTTCCAGCGTGGTAGACATGCTGGAAATTTTACTTGACAGATCAGAGGGTGCACACGCTTTTAGTTGGAGGAGCTTTAACGAGCTCACCTACCAGCCGCAGGCCAACCCCCTATTCTGTCGGGTCCTCTCCCGATATAAACGGACTACTCTACGGAAGACTAAGCGGGCAGGAACGGGGCTCTGATACCAGTTGTTATGAATTAATCAGAGTAATAACATGTAGTGTAATAAAGGAGTCGTGATTCAAGAGTGTTGATACAAATGAGGGCGTAGGCATTTATAGGCACGAACAGAGCTAGCCGAGAACCACGCAAACAGGTTGGGGCGGTCCGGTTGGCAAAAGCCATGGGAGCGCCGCACGTCTAAGTTGGGTTTACGAAATGGTTCGGGACCGAAGAAGTTGGCCGAGCCTGGACTTCCGAGAGTCGAGGTCGTACGCGCTGTAGTCGAGCTCAATAAGGAAAAGGGAATTTCCTTACATCTAGCGACCTATCGATTGTTCTCCAAAACTCAAATAGCCTGACCTGAACCATTTGAGTTATATACATTCCGGTTTTCATTTTTTGCGACGTATCCCGCGTGTCTCTTCATCATATAGGGTTTCATTCAACTGTTTATCTCAGCAGCTTGCGCACTCTGTTTCCTACCTAAGCTCTGACGTTCTTAACAAAATTGAGCTTCCTTTGACTTGTTTCTTCCACATTTTCTACGCTCCTCTATTTCATATGCCTAGGTCCTACGTCGACTGAGGGATGCGGCGTTCGAAATAGTCAGTTGGAGAATCTAGACAGCGCACTATTCAAGCTCGATTTCTTGACGTGCAACGCCTCTCATTAACGGTCCTTCCTTTTCACTTTGTTACATCCTCTCCTTTATCTAATGTCTCCTTTTCCGATGGATTCTCTTGCTTATTCCTTACTTTCCTCCTCATTTTGTATCCTCTCAATACTTTCTCTATGTTTCCCATTTCCTCTTATTTGTCTCCCCCGATTAGCTCAATCTCAAGCTAGAAAAGAGGATTACCAAGCGGTCACCTTCATATACGACGCACACTACGCAATTTATCTCCCTTCCCTCACTCCCTTTCCATTCTACTATTTTCTCTCCCTTCTTTCTCTCCCTTCGCTCCTTTCCATCCTCCACTTCGCGCATTTTGATCTCTTCCATTTTAGTTTCATCACCTTGTTCTATTTCAAAACAGATTTACTCTTTTTTTTATTCTCTGATTCTTGTTGACTCAAGGTTTCAAGTGTTTTTTAAAACGCCGAACTATCCCTGAATGGCGCCAATGAAGCCATGGACCTATTGTAATGTCTCAGAGTTTTGAAGCTTAACAAAATGTGGCATCTGATTTGCAATGTTAGGAGTGGCGCATGCGTTGTGAGTGGAATGGCTTCATTCATTCATTGCATCAATAATACATCTATTCTTTTCATGTAAGGTTCTTTGACTCTCTCTTTGAGGGCAGCTACTTGAACTAGAAGTGTTAAGTGCAATCCATTTTTGGAGCTCACAAAATTGTACTGCTACATTCATGCAAAAAGCTTTCTGCTTCCCCCACTTAGCTGGGGAAGCGATAGCTTATTTTTATCATTGACAAAAATACGCACGCTAAATGATGGAAACAAAAACACTTTGTTTTTCACTTTCCATTACGATTACTAAATGTAAGAAGGTTGTAACTAATCAATTACACTATGTAGTGCATCTTTCAACAATATTAACTAGGTTTAGAAGCATAGAAGTAATTTAGGAAACTCGGAAAGTGAAACATGATTTTATTTCATGTTTTTTTCTGTAAATTCCTTAATTTTTTCGCAATTTTTAGCCCCAAAAATTGAAAAGAAATCTAGGTCCGATCAATCGCAATAGGTGTTAAATTATATATACAATTGTAGGCTTGGTAGTTGTGCTACTTACTGAATCCTACTGTAGTGGGGACTACCCCCCTTCTTGTATCTCCTTCTCTTCTAGTCCATTTCTCTTCTCTCTCTATAATTTTCTCCTTCCTAAACCTCACGCCATTTCTATGGCTTTTCCCCCTACCTAGCTTTCTTAACAATAGATTGCTCTGCAACCCAAAAAAGGCCCTCGAAATCCTAGTAGTGCCAAAAACCAGTACCCCCCCCCTAGGAAACACAGCATCCTTCGGCAGCCGGCCCCGCCACGCTACTGCGCACCTACATAAAATTCTACTTTGCTACGGGTTCCTACGGGCGGTTGTAAAACCACACTACACATGCAAGGCAACCCACTTACGTGGGCGGAATATGAATCCATCACCTAAAACCCATCACGCCGCCCCCTCTACTCAAACTGGGGGCAGCCAGCCAGTGTCACAGGAAGGAGGCACCTTGCTGCGGAAGGTCATGTCTAGTATCAGGGGGGCGTGATCCACAGTGAGGACGAAACGACAGGCAGACGACCAGTGGTTGGATCTTGGACGGGCTTCAGATCCTTGAGCCCTGACTCGTTAACGTACAACCCACACTCACCCCATCTAAAAGTCCTCAGGTGCTCATCATACCACACCCCCTCGCAGATGGTGAGCCACTCCTTCACCACCATTCACACCGCCTATGCAGCATCCGCGGCAGCTTCCTCTTTGGCCACAGGGCCATGGGAGAGTGTCATCTCCTCGCCTGGGAGATTGCTGAAGGGAAAGACAAATTGCACAAATAGAGACACAAACATCGTGTTTGGCTGCATGCTTTATTAGCAACACCCCGACAGGGAACAAGCCGCATACAGCAAACAAACTGACAGGGGGAAACCACAGAACTCACCGCCATCATGACCCACCCAATGTGATAGGGCACAAGGATGAGCACCCCGTCACAGACCCACTCCTTGTACGCTGCCACGCACGCATCCCAGAACACCTGACCCATCCATGGGCGAAGGTCCTACTTTATGTGGCTCCAGCATCCGACGACTTGCCGCAGGTTGGCCTCTGCAAAACGGGAACCGGCGGATGCTCACCACTGAATAAACCCGGACTTGCATAGCGTGACGTTGAGTGGATAAATGCTGTCCACTCGCACATGCACAATACATGGGCTCAAAACTGCACGAAGTTGGGGACATAGCCAAGCACTTTACATCACATGACAATGGGGAGATACTCATGTGGGCCATGCTTATTCCATAGCTTGTCCTTTGTCTCCTTGGGTATCTTGATGTTGTATAACCCTGCAGTCCCCACCTCGATGCCAAGCCTATCGAGGATGACGCGGCGGGCCTCTGCTGACGAAATGCTCTTAAACTTCGTGAGCACCTTGTTGTACCGTACGCCCCACTCATTGGTTCCCAGGGCCAGCCTCACGTCGACAGCTGTCACCGCGTACTTGCGGCGGAGGACCATGCGCAGCGCCTCCGCCCGGTAGGATGTGCATGGGAGGTAGGTTACTCCCTTGGCAGTGCATGATCGCAGCTGCTCCGCTGGACCTAGTGCACATGGATGTCTGGGGCCCAGCTCCAGTCGCATCCCGAGGCGGTCATCGGTACTTTCTTACACTAGTCGATGACCACTCGCGGTATGTTTCTGTGCACCTCTTGCATACCAAGGCGGAGGCACCTGATGTCATCATGGCGTGGGTGCGCCAGGCTCAAGTCACGTTCGGCACTCCTCTGAAGTGCCTCCATTCTGATGGCGGGGGAGAATTTTGCAATGGCAAACTCGATAACTTCTGTGCGGCCCAAGGGATTCTGCAAACCTTCACGCTCCCCGAAAGCCCGCAGCAGAACGGCATTGCAGAGAGCCGCAACCACACCTTGGTTCAGATCGCTCGCTGCCTCCTCAGTCACGCCAACGCACCACGGTCACTCTAGGGATATGCCCTCTTCCATGCAGCACTCCTCTACAATCTTTATCCGCATCCCCACCGGCCCGACACCACACCTACCGCTCTCTGGCTTGGAGTCACGCCTTCCGCCCGCTCTCTACGCGTCTGGGGGTATACCGCGTATGTGTTGCTAAGCCCCCACACGCGCAGGAAGCAAGGTGGCAAGCTTGGTCCCAAAACCCAGACCTGCATGTACCTGGGGCACAACTCCGACTCCCCAGACTACTTATTCCTCAACCCAATCACCAGACAGCTGATTCGCAGCCGTGATGTCGTCTTCGATGAGACACGCCCATTCCACTCTGTGACCACGGGCGAGCCTCCTCCACCTCCCCCGACGCTTGTTTGGGCAGACTTCGATGCCCCACCTCCGGCCGCTGCCCCTTCTCCGGGGCCTTCTCCGTCCGGCGTGTCTCACCCGGCCTCCCCAGTATCCTCCGCAGCGGCACCTCCTCCTGCTCCGCCTTCCCCGCGCGTCGAGCCCGGCTCACCAGTCTCCTATCGGAGGCGCCCAGTCCCTCCGGTCCCACCGCAGCCGCCTTTGTCTCCGGTCTCTAGTCGCACTCGTTCCAAGGGACCGGCTCCGCCTCTCGCCTGGGGACCAGCCGCCTTCTCCATCCGGTGTTCGGTCACCCCGCCTCCTCCTGCCGGGGGTGATGTCCCTTCCATCTGTATTCCCCCCGTGCACTTCTGGAGGACAGGCATGAGGAGCTGTTTGACCTTCACGCGGTCTGCCAATTTCTCTCTCACATCTTCCCGGACATTACTGACTGCCCTTCCCTCAACTTCACCGAGAACCCGACCATTCCGACTCCTCGCACAAAAGAGGAAGCTCTCTCGGGGCCTTATAAGAAGGAGTGGAAGGCAGCAATGGATGTGGAGAACGAGGTGTTCATTCGCAACAACAGCTTTGACGATGTTGTTCCCCCTTCCAGTGTCAACATCGTCGGCGGAAAATGGATCTTCCGAGTCAAACAACTCCCAGGCGAAGCTCCACTGTTCTAGGCACGATATGTGGCGAAGGGTTTCACCCAGAAGGAGTATCTCGACTTCTTCGAAACCTTCTCGCCCATGGCCAAGCTCCCGACTGTGCGCACTCTTCTTGATATAGCCGCTCGCGGCAACTTCGAGATCAAGTCCATGGACGCCTCCTCTGCCTTTCTCCAAGGCCAGCTCAAGGAGGATGTTCAAGTGGAAAGCCCACCGGGGTTTCCTTGCACGTACCCTGCCAACACAGTGTGGAAGCTGAAGCGCCCAGTGTATGGCCTCGCAGGACGACAGGGAGACTGCAGAGGACCAAACTCATGTTTGTCAGCAAGTTCTGGAAGGAACTCATGTCTCTGCTCGGGACCAAACTCGCCATGTCATCCGCCTACCATCCGCAGATAGATGGACAGACCGAACGCCTCAACCAAATTGTAGAGCACCTTGTCCGCACAGCCAGCAAAGACGAAATATCTAAATGAGACTTGCATCTGCTTGTCCTCGAGTTTGCCTACAACAACGCCACTCACGCCGCTACTCGACAGACACCGTTCTTCCTCTGCTTTGGACGCCACCCGCTCACGCCTCAAAAACAGAGAGCATCAGCTACACTTCAACCGGCACACGACTTCATCATGACCATGCATCAGCATTGGGATCAGACCCACAAGCGCCTTCTCGACATTCAGCAGCAACAGAAGCGCCAGGCCGATCGCCACCGCACTGACCACACCATCACTATGGGAGACCAAGTCCTATTGACACCCACAATATCTACATCAGTCATCTCCCATCCAAACTGCGACCTCGCTTCCGCGGGCCCTTTCTCGTTGAAGTACAGGTCACTCCTGTTACCTTCCACTTACGCCTACTAGCCACCTGGAAGATTCACAACGCCTTCCATGTCCAACTTTTGAAGCCCTATCGCGACCCAAATACGGTCTTCACCGGATGCCAACCGCCGCCGCCGCCGCCCGTCCTCGTCCACGATGACCCCAAGTACGAGGTCGAGTCCGTGCTCGCACACCGCAGTCGTCGGAATGGCACCGTGGAGCTTCTCATCCGTTGGAAGGGTTATGATCCTTCTGAGGACCTTGGGTTCCTGAATTCGACATGGGTAACGCCCGTCGTCCTCTTCGCAACTACCTTATCAAGCAGGGTGTTACTTCTACCACCCAGCTTTGAGGGGGGGAAGTGTGAGAATACGAACCCCTACACAATTCCCCATTTCCATATTTCCTTTTTATCTCATTCCTCTTTTTTCTCTCATCTCATTTGGATTCCTATTCCTCATTTTCCATTATCCTTTGGTTTATCCTGTCGTTATAATTATATCACCAACCAGGCTCAGGATGTACTCGCGCGCTCTATCTAGCGTAATCCTGCCGCAATCCCTTAAAGCCAATTGCCTCGCGTGGCTATATGCAGGGTGATTCTATTTCTAGAAGGGTCTATTCCCTTTGGATCGGACAAACCAGGTTAACTGTTGCACTTCGGAATAATAAAAGTGCCTTGTATCAATTGATAGTGCAACTTTTCCTCGACACATTCGATCCTGTAACAGATGGACAGACTGAGCGCCTCAACCAAATTGTGGAGCAACTCCTCCGCGCAGCATGCAAAGACGAAATCTCTAAATGGGACTTGCATTTGCCCGTCCTGGAGTTTGCCTACAACAACGCCACTCATGCCGCTACTGGACGAACGCCGTCCTTTCTCTGCTACAGACGCTGTTGGTGCATATTCGTTTGCACGTCATCCTGTCGTCTGTTCGCATCATTTCGTTGCATGTGTTTTGTGTGCTACGTTGTTTGTATGGTTTGTTGGGTTTGCATGTCTTTGCATGTTCATCTTGTGCTTGTGCAGATGTGCTTGGATTGTGCATGACATCGAGCACATTCCAACGAGCCAAGAATTGTTGGAATCGGAGCACATATGAAGAAGTTACGAAGAAATGTTTGATGGATTTGTTACAACTCATTGGAAGTCCTTGTCAGCTGCTACACCAAAGTTGGAGAGCCCTATAACGAGGAGGGACCAGCATGTGTGGGACTTTTGTCCCCACCTTGCAGCTGCAGCATTTGGGGTTTGGAGGCCAACCTGGCACAGTGTGAAATTTGTCTTGCCAGGCTGGCTGAACCTGAGGATGGGGAGTCAAAACTTTGACTCTTGTCATGTTCTTGACCATGGGCCTCCAGGGTCCTTCCCTTTCATCCTTCACTTCCTACCCCACCTTCCAACTATGCTTCAATGCCTTTTCCATCATGTCTCTGAACTTGTAAGCTTCAATCATAGTGACTCTGAGGACTGTCAACTTCTCCTAGGGCAGATTACCCCCCAGTGCGCCAAACGCCATAGCTCACTCGTTTAGCTACGGAATCGAGTGATTCAACTTTCAGTGGAAAGCTGACACTGCCAGCTACAACATATCCGATTTTCAGATCGTTTCACCGATTGGAGTTTTTGATATAGCTATTCGAAGGTCGCGAGTTTTCTGGGCGTCATAACGAAGTGCTGCAGAAATTTCCAAGGAGCCATTGAATCATCTGCTTATAGCCTTCTCTAACCAACAAGTGGTATCAGAGCCTATTATCACGCATTTGGGACCTAAAATACGATGGGAGATAAAGAGGACTCTGGTGGAGGTGATACTTCAGTCCAAGGAGGCAGCTCAACCCAAGATTCTGGCATTGCAGCGCAAAGGGGAGCGCGTACAAGCCAGGGGTCACTGCTTAAGGAGGTGCTGAAGAACTTCACCATTGAGAAGTTCTCTGGAGATGGCTATGATGATTGGGCATGGAAGATGCAGCTCTACTTTCGACAAATTGGCCTCTTGAAGCTCATGATTGGAACGGAGCCAAGGCCAAAGGAAATGGCAGAGCAAGCGGACTGGGATGAACGTTCATCTGCTGGGTACTATCTACTGTCACAAAGCTTGGAGCTGAACCAGAGGCATCACATCATGCATCTGCTACCGGAAATTGATTGTGGGCCCAAGGCATGGGCAGTGCTCAAGGACCTGCACGCTCCGACATCGGTTGCCGCTTCTCTCATGCTGGATCGGGAGCTGTCCATGCTGCGGTTGAGCGAGAATGAAGCTGTGCAGCCCGTACTGGACAAGATGAGGGAACTCTACGCGAAATTGGCGATTGCAGGCATCACGTACCCAGAGCAGACAAAGTGTCTCAAGATGCTCAGCCTGCTGCCGGAGTCTTGGCTGCAATTTATAAGCGGACTCAGCTTGCCACAAAACCAAAGTCAATGGACATTGGAGTGGATTCGCACCAAGATTCTGGAAGAAGATTTTCGTCGCTATACACTGCGCGGAGGTGATGACAGCACCAGCGGCTATGCCATGCAAGGGACATGGAGGGATCGAGGGCGTGGCAATCGCGGTCGCTCTTACCACAGCCAAGGTGGTCGCGGGACTTGGAACCAGCGGGGGCGTGGTGGCGCTGGTGCAAGAGGAAGAGGTGGTCACTCCAACAATGACAACAGTGAACCACGCTTGAGGGGAGAGTGCTGGTATTGCAAGGAAGAAGGGCATCCATGGTTTCGCTGCCCTACCAAGCCCGACTGGTGGACCCCTTGGAACCAATCGGAGAAGGGGAATGGAGGAAAACAACCACATGGAGGTGCCAACATGGTAGCTGATCCTGCTGAAGAAACCTCCAAGGATGACAGAGGAATGCGAAATGAGGAGAGGAATGCTGGACAGTTCTACCATGTGTGTGACAAAGATGACAGTGGCACAGCTGTTGCAAGGGCTGGAGAGGAATTGCACCCGCTTGACATGTGGGTCATGGACTCTGGTGCTGCATGGACAATGACACCACGCAAGGACTTGCTGGATGCTGTGCGAGCGCCTCCAATCTCTGAAGTGCGCTCAGCATCCGGACATGCAGTGAAGGTCGCTGGAGTTGGTCGAGCTGCATTCAGAGCACCTGATGGTGGACTGGTTGTGCTGAAGGATGTGTTACTCGTACCGGGGCTGAAGGCCAACCTGATATCGCTGCGCAAGCTAGGCCAGGCCGGAGTCAGCACCACCACCAATGGATCCAAAACATTCAAGGGGCTGCGAGGAGATCGTGTGTTATGGGATTTACACGAAAGCAGAGATGTCTTCAGATCCATGTGGCAGATCCCTGCACTGATATGGGAATCAACAAAGAAGGAGTTGGGAGAAGTAAAGGCGGGTTCTGGAGTCCAGGGGGAGTGTAATGCAGTTAGTGCTGCAGGAGTGACGGTTTCTGCAAGGTCGGGGGAGACTGATTGGGAAACCGCACACAGGCGTCTAGGGCATGTGGCTATGCCATTGCTGCAGCAACTGCATAAGGAAGAAGCAGTAAAGGGGCTCAAGCTTTCTGGGCAACCAAATGCTACCAAGTGCGAGACGTGTCTGCTGAGCAAGTTCACACGGTTCCCCTTTCACGGCGTAGCTGGGAAAAGCAAGGCAGCACTGGAACTGGTGCACATGGACCTCGTAGGACCTTTTCCAGTCCGAGGAAGTAAGGGGGAAAGGTACTTCCTGACAATAGTTGATGACTGGAGTCGGCTGATGTGGGCATACCCGTTGAAGCAGAAGGATCATGCTGCCTCAACAATACGAGATGATTGGCTGCCGTTCGTCGAGCGACAATCTGGGCACCCATGCAAGAGCATCAGAACCGACCGAGGTGGAGAGTTTCTAGGAGGAGATCTGACTGCGTGGCTCAAGAAACAAGGCATTGAGCATCAGCTAACGACGTCCTATACCCCTCAGTCAAATGGCGTTGCTGAGAGGGCTAATAGGACCATCCTGGAAACTGCGCGAGCGCTGCTGATCGAATCAGGGCTGGGGAACTCCATGTGGCCTCATGCGGTGAGGCATGCTACAGTGGCAAGGAACCGCGTACTCACAAAGGTGGCTGATGATATGTGGGTGCCGCTGGAGAGGTGGCTTGGAAAGAAGCCTCCAGTGGACATGCTTCGAGTGTTCGGATGCATGGCAGTGGCGCATGTCCCTAAACCGTACAGGACAAAGCTTGGAGCATCTGCACTTTGGTGTGTGCACCTTGGGCTTGCGGCAGAGAGCAAGGGGTGGCTACTCTGGGAGCCCTCAAAGAATGTGCTGTTTGATAGTCGGGATGTCAAATTTGTGGAGAACATCATGTATGGCAAGTGGGAGAAGCAGCCGGAGGCAAGGGTCACCCAGCAGCTGGAAGAGATCACTATGCACTTCGATCTGTCCGAACCTGAGGACAGCGAAGTCACTGCGCCAACGGCAAGCGGTACTGATGAAGGAAGCAATGAGGATATTGCAGCTGATGCTGAAGTCAAGGATCCGGAGCAGCAGCAGCAAGAGGCTTCCAAAACACCAAGTCTGTCAAAGCGAAGGAAACAGATTGGTGGGGGGACAAAGGATTGGGTGAAGGTGAAAGAATGGGTAAATCCAACCATCTACCCTGCACGTACCAGAATGGCAATGAGAAAGCTGTTGAGCTCCACAAGTGGAGGAGCCACAACTGAGCAGCAGGAACAGGCTCAAGGCGAAGATGCAGTGCTGTTCTTGGGTGATGACCAAGAGTCAGATGACAAGGAGCCTGCATACTGCTTTTACGCACCAATACAACCTCCGAGCATGGATCATGCGCTAGCCGGGCCTCAACGGGGGAAGTGGCTCGTTTCAAGAGATGCAGAGTACAACAGCAAGATGGAGAATCACACATGGGACCTGGTGTACTTGCCAAATGGGAAGAAGGCAATACAGTGCAAGTGGCTGGCAAAAATCAAGACGGATGAGAAAGGAGAGCCATCAGTTTACAAGAGCAGGCTGGTGGCAAAGGGGTTTCAGCAGAAAGCGAAGGAAGATTACAAAGAAGTGTTTGCCCCAACTGCTAAGTCTCCAACGCTACGTGTGCTGCTGGCGGTAGCTGCTGTGCGCAAATGGAAGGTGAAGCAGATGGACATCGTAACCGCTTTTCTGTATGGCATTGTGGAAGAGGAGGTATACATGGTTCAACCACCTGGCTATGAGGATGGAACCGGTCGTGTCTGCAAACTTAACAAGGCCATCTATGGCTTGAAGCAGGCCCCGAGATGCTGGTACAACAGGCTGGCCAGTGCACTGGAAGGGATTGGATTCCGTGCGAGTGCATGCGACGAGAGCCTATTCCTGATGAGCGAGGGGGAGTCGCTTGTGCTTCTGCTGGTGTACGTGGATGACATCCTGCTCTTCAGCAGCAGTGACAAGGAGATCGATGGGGTGCAGCGGAAGCTCACAGAGCAGTTCAAGTGCAAGTCACTTAGAGAGGCAAGGTACTACCTGGGAATGCATATTGAGCGGGATACTGAACGTGGCTGGCTCAAACTGCATCAGGGACAGTACATCAACACCTTGGCTGAGAAGTACTCTCTGCAGGAAGAACGGGAAGTGGTCACACCTTTGCCTTCCGAGTTCAAACTCATAAAGGCAGCTGAAGGAGAAGGAGTTGAGAGTGAAGACCAGAGGCAATTCCAATCCATGGTCGGGAACCTACTCTACGCTGCTGTGCATACTCGGCCTGACATCAGCTTTGCTGTGGGACAGCTGGCTCGAGTAGTGCAAAATCCAACAGAAGAGCAGTGTGGTGCAGCGAAGAGAGTGGTGCGCTACCTCAAGTCATACCCTACAGTGGGAGTACAGTATTCAGCCTCTGCTCAACTCAGTCAAAAAAGAATTGAAGTCCTCAAAGAGAAGGGGGAGCAGCTCGGAGAAGGAAAGGTGTTCCTTTCCTGTTTTGCTGATGCCACGTGGGCTTCTGAGCATGAGGATTCATCATCAGTTGGTGGATACATCTGCATGGTGGGAGGTGGGCCTGTAAGTTGGAGGTCCAAGAAGCAGTCTGAGACGGCACTATCTTCAGTGGAATCTGAGTACATGGCGATGTTTCATGCGGCAAAAGAAATCATCTGGCTAAGGAGGCTCTTGAAGGAGATCGGCCATGAACAGACTTGTGCGACACCTCTGTTCAGTGATAGCAAGGGAGCCATTGCCATGGCACGCAATGCAGTTCTTCATGGGTTGAACAAGCACATGAGGATCATGTGGCATTGGCTGCGGAAGGAGGTGAAGCTTGGGACACTGGATCCGATCTACGTGAAAACTCAGCAACAGCCAGCCGACTTCCTTACCAAGCGGCTAGCTGAAGAGCCACACTGGCGCTGTGCGAGGATGGCGGGAATGTCCTTGAACTAGAGACGGCGAAACAAGCCGACAGTCTGAGGGGGAGTGTGTTGGTGCATATTCGTTTGCACGTCATCCTGTCGTCTGTTCGCATCATTTCGTTGCATGTGTTTTGTGTGCTACGTTGTTTGTATGGTTTGTTGGGTTTGCATGTCTTTGCATGTTCATCTTGTGCTTGTGCAGATGTGCTTGGATTGTGCATGACATCGAGCACATTCCAACGAGCCAAGAATTGTTGGAATCGGAGCACATATGAAGAAGTTACGAAGAAATGTTTGATGGATTTGTTACAACTCATTGGAAGTCCTTGTCAGCTGCTACACCAAAGTTGGAGAGCCCTATAACGAGGAGGGACCAGCATGTGTGGGACTTTTGTCCCCACCTTGCAGCTGCAGCATTTGGGGTTTGGAGGCCAACCTGGCACAGTGTGAAATTTGTCTTGCCAGGCTGGCTGAACCTGAGGATGGGGAGTCAAAACTTTGACTCTTGTCATGTTCTTGACCATGGGCCTCCAGGGTCCTTCCCTTTCATCCTTCACTTCCTACCCCACCTTCCAACTATGCTTCAATGCCTTTTCCATCATGTCTCTGAACTTGTAAGCTTCAATCATAGTGACTCTGAGGACTGTCAACTTCTCCTAGGGCAGATTACCCCCCAGTGCGCCAAACGCCATAGCTCACTCGTTTAGCTACGGAATCGAGTGATTCAACTTTCAGTGGAAAGCTGACACTGCCAGCTACAACATATCCGATTTTCAGATCGTTTCACCGATTGGAGTTTTTGATATAGCTATTCGAAGGTCGCGAGTTTTCTGGGCGTCATAACGAAGTGCTGCAGAAATTTCCAAGGAGCCATTGAATCATCTGCTTATAGCCTTCTCTAACCAACAGACGCCACCCACTCACGCCACAAAAACAAACAGCATCAGCCACAGTTCAACCCGCACACGACTTCATCACGACCATGCATCAGCTTTGGGATCGGACCCACAAGCGCCTCCTTGACATTCAGCAGCAACAGAAACGCCAGGCCGATTGCCATCGAACTGACCACACCATCACCGTGGGAGACCAAGTTCTACTTGACACCCGCAATATCAACATCTGTCATCTCCCATCCTAACTACGACCTCGCTTCAACATGCCCTTTCTTGTTCCCTCCTGTTACTCCTGTTACTCCTGTCATTCCTGTTACCTTTCGCTTATGCCTACCAGCTACTTGGAAGAATCACAACGCCTTCCATGTCCAAAATCTGAAGCCCTATTGAGACCCCAATACGGTATTCACCAGACGCCAACCCCCGCCGCCGCCGCCTGTCCTCGTCCATGATGAACCTGAGTACGAGGTCGATTCCGTGCTCGCACACTGCCATCGTCGGAATACCTTGTCAAGCAGGGTGTTACTTCTACCACCTAGCTTTGAGGGGGGAAAATATGAGAGTACGACCCCATTATATTTCTTTCTCATTCTTCCTTTTATCCTGATTCCTTTCCTCTTTTTCTCTCATTTCATTTGGTTTCCTATTTCTCCTATTCCATTATCCTTTGGTTTATCCTGTCATTGTAATTATATCACCGACGAGGCTCGGGATGTACTGGCGCGCTCTATCTAGCGTAATCCTGTCGTAACCCCTTAAAAGCCAATAGCCTCGCGTGGCTATACGCAGGGTGATTTTATTTCTAGAAGGATCTATTCCCTTTGGATAGGATAAATCAGGTTAACTGATGTACTTTGGAAGTATAAAAGCGCCTTGTATCAATCGATAGTGCAACTTTTCCTCAACACGTTCGATCCTGTAACAGCCAGGGAGTGACCGTCCTGGCGCTAACCTGTAAGGTGACGGCGAAGGTTGACGTGCCACGCCTCGAAGTCGATTGCCCGACCCTCCACATCCAGGCAGGCAAGTGAGTCCGCCATCACCACAGCTGCAGCAGCTGACTGCCGCTGACAGGGAGAGGAGGAAAGGTGGAGGACAAGGCGGCGGAGGGTGGTGGAGTGAGGTGGTGTGCGGTGGAGAGCAGTGGAGTGTGGTGGATGGAAGTGGAGTCCGGTGAAGAGCAGTGGAGACAGCCACCAGGAGTGCTGGCGTAGATAGGATCCAAGGCCGGTAGGTCGAGGGCGGCAGAGTGGCACGGCAGCACTGCGGCGCGGCTGTTGCACGGCGCGAGGCTGGTGCGGGCTGTGGCCGGCGAAGCAGGTGCCGGTGGAGCCGGGGGCAAGCAAGCTGGGGGCCGGATAGCTGGGGGCCGGCGAGCTGGGGCCTGGAGAGCGCGGGGTCAGCGAGCGCAGGGCCATCAAACAGGGGGCCAGTGGGTGCAGGGCTGGCGAGTACGGGGGCCAGCAAGCGCGGGAGCTGGCGAGCACGGGGCTGGCTAGCGTGGGACCAATGAGAACGGGGCCAGCGGGAGCGGGGCTGGTGAGGCGTACAGGGCCAGCGGGGCGCACGGGACTAGCGGGGCGTACGGGGCTAGTGGGGCGCGAATGGGGCCAGCGGGGCGCACGGGGTTAGCGGGGCGCAAACGGGGCCAGCAGGGCGTATGGGGCCAGCGGGGCGCACGTGGCTAGTGGGGCTCGACGGGGCTAGTGGAGCGCGAACGGGGCCAACCGGCCGCGAACGGGGCCAGCGGGGCGTTTGGGACCAGCGGGGCGTACGGGGGCCAGCGGGGCGCACGGGGATGTTAGAAATAGACTGCAAATGCCACTTTTGTATTTGTACTTTTATATCCTAGTTTAGGTTGTGAATGTTCTAGTGGGTTGGGGTGTACTCACAAATCCCAACCTCACCCAATTGTGATCCCCACAATCTCCAATTACCCAATTGGAGATTCCGGAGATCCCAATGGGGATTCCCTCCAATTCCCCCTTCATCCATTCTCTCTCACCTTGCCATGTACTTATAGAGCCTTGGGCTCCTTACCTAATCAATCATTTCAACTCTATTTCTTACATGGTATCAGAGCGACCTATCCGCACACGCGGATCAAGGTCCTAATCTTAACGTGCCTGCGCTACGCGCACTTCATCGTCGCGACATTCATTTCGAGTCGTCGAAATTTCGACGTGCTCCACTCTGCAGTCGCGCCTCTCATCGTCGACCACCTTCGCGCTCGACCTCGTTGAATTTTTCATCTCTAAAGCGTTCACGTTTCTCGTCGTCGATTTCCTCCTCGGTTCTCCTTGGTCGAATCTCAATTTCGACCATCTCTTAAAACTCGTTCTCGAGTTTCCCCTCAGACCCCGCCAGAATACGCGAACTCCCGTCGCGAAATCACCTCCACGAACGTCTCGCGTCAAGCAAGAGCAGGTACACATGTTGAAGCGGAGCGGAGCTGGTTGCGGAGCTGTGTAGCTGCGGGACAGGGCCTGGGGGTGTGTGGGTCCGGGCTTAGACATAGTCTCAGATTCAGTTTCAAGTCGGCGTTTTAACGAATTTTCGCCGACGCCATTTCCTACTTAGCGGCATTTTGATAAAGCTGTCAGAGTGATTTTCAGCAATTCTCGTCGACCAATTTCCAGAAGTGCCGCGCTGCACACCGACAATGGCTTACTCAACCACTTCACTCGCCAACCCGATCCCGCTCCTTTGTCTCGAGCCGAACGGTACATGCTCCAACTACAAGGCTTGGCGCTATGGTGTCGACAAGCACCTCCTTAGTCGCGAGGTGAAGGGGCTCGAGCTCACCAACGTCCTTCTCAACATCGGTGACGGCAAAGAGCCTCCTAATCCCGAGAGGTCCGCCGATCCAGCTAATGCCGCCGCCGAAGCAGTTTATGCTGCTGCACTGCTCAAGTACAAGAATTGGGAGAAGGCCGATGGTGCGGTTATTGGTGTCTTCACGGGCACCACTCCTCCCGAACTCGTCGAAACCTACCACAACTACCCGTCTGCCAACGCCATTTGGCTCTACCTCGAAGACCGCTTCCTGAACAAGACTGCAGTGGGAGTTGCTATACTCATCCCCAGCATGTTCCAAGTGCGGCTCGAGGACTCGCCAGGCATGGCGGACTATGTCACCAAGGTGCAGTCCATTCATGGTAAACTCAAACAGTTGGGGATAGTCTTCCCCGAGCAAGCCCCTGCAGCCGCTCTCCTAGTCGGCCTCACTCCGGCATACGAAGTCACACGCAAGATGCTCTTGGGCCTTGCTCCTGCGGACCTCACATTTGCCAAGGTCTCATCCGCGCTCCTTTCTGCCGAAAAGGACAACAGCACTCAAGCCAAGGCCAATGCAATCCGCACTCCCGTGCCTCAAGCCTATGCCGCTTCGGCGCCGTTCCAGCGCAACCGCTTCCCCCCGTGTCCCTACATCATCAAGCGCGGCCCTCGTGCTGGCCAGGTGTGTGGCGGCACCAACCACGCCCTTGCCTCCTGCTTTAAGAAGAAGGATGACGAGTGGTATGCCGTCAATGGGACCGCCTCCAAGCCGCCAAGCTGGATGGTCAATCGTGCTCCTCGCCAAGTCAATCAAGTCGAAGCGCAGGAATCCGTGCAGGCTGCTGTGGCTGCACCTGCTGATGTGCGCCTCAACATGTTGTTCCCTGGCACTGCCATGATTAATGAGACAATTTCGCAATATCCTGGCTCACAAAGCACCTGAGCCACAATAGAGTTCACCCTTGACAGTGGGGCCACTCATACGGTTCTCAAGGAAGAACACTCCTTCAAGCCATACGAGACACCAATCCGTCTACTTGGAGCAGACTCCAGTTTCACAACACACGCCAAGGGCTCCTCCACAGTTCCGTGCCCAGCTTTTCCTTCGGGCAGTGTGACTGGCATGTGTGTTCCCATACTACGCCACAATCTTGTGGCCCAACACGAGCTCCAACGGGCAGGCGTCACCACGATCTTCCCAGCACACTCGGATCACAGTGACCTCTTCGACCCTCACTCCAACAAGCTCCTACCACGCTTCACACTCAACAGTAGCAAGCTCTACACGCTGCGTTCACCTGCACCTCTCGCCGCTCTCTCCCAAGCGCAAGCTGCCAGCACCACTCCGTGTTTGTGTCGCCGCTTTGCCAACCCAACCATCCTCTACCACCATCGCTTGGGTCACCCCAACTTCCGAACACTTGCCGACATCGCTTCCAAGAAACTTCTTCTTGGCCTCCCGTCGGCGCTTCCTCCACCAATATACTCTGGGGATATGCCCTCTTCCATGCGGCACTCCTCTACAATCTTTATCCGCATCTCCACCGGCCCGACACCACACCTACCGCTCTCTGGCTTGGGGTCACGCCTTCCGCCCGCTCTTTACGCGTCCGGGGGTGTACCGCGTATGTGTTGCTAAGCCCCCACATGCGCACGAAGCAAGGTGGCAAGCTTGGTCCCAAAACCCAGACCTGCATGTACCTGGGGCTCAACTCCGACTCCCCAGACTACTTATTCCTCAACCCCATCACCAGACAGCTGATTCGCAGCCGTGATGTCGTCTTCGATGAGACACGCCCATTCCACTCTGCGACCACGTGCGAGCCTCCTCCACCTCCCCCGACGCTTGTTGGGGCAGACTTAAATGCCCTACCTACGGCCGCTGCCCCTTCTCCGGGGGCTTCTCCGTCCGGCGTGTCTCTCCCGGCCTCCCCAGTATCCTCCGCAGCGGCACCTCCTCCTGCTCCGCCTTCCCCGCGCGTCGAGCCGGGCTCACCAGTCTCTTACCGGAGGCGCCCAGTCCCTCCGGTCCCACCGCAGCCGCCTTCGTCTCCGGTCTCTAGTCGCACTCGTTCCAAGGGACCGGCTCCGCCTCTCGCCTGGGGACCAGCCGCCTTCTCCATCCGGTGTTCGGTCACCCCGCCTCCTCCTGCCGGGGGTGATGTCCCCTCCATCCGTATTTCCCCCCGTGCACTTCTGGAGGACAGGCATGAGGAGCTGTTTGACCTTCACGCGGTCTGCCAATTTCTCTCTCACATCTTCCCGGACATTACTTACTGCCCTTCCCTCAACTTCACCGAGAACCCGACCATTCTGACTCCTCGCACAAAAGAGGAAGCTCTCTCGGGGCCTTATAAGAAGGAGTGGAAGGCAGCAATGGATGTGGAGAACGAGGCGTTCATTCGCAACAACAGCTTTGACGATGTTGTTCCCCCTTCCGGTGTCAACATCGTCGGCGGAAAATGGATCTTCCGAGTCAAACAACTCCCAGGCGAAGCTCCACTGTTCAAGGCACGATACGTGGCGAAGGGTTTCACCGAGAAGGAGTATCTCGACTTCTTCGAAACATTCTCGCCCACGGCCAAGCTCCCGACTGTGCGCGCTCTTCTTGATATAGCCGCTCGCGGCAACTTCGAGATCAAGTCCATGGACGCCTCCTCCGCCTTTCTCCAAGGCCAGCTCAAGGAGGATGTTCACATGGAACGCCCACCGGGGTTTCCTGGCACTTACCCTACCAACAGAGTGTGGAAGCTGAAGCGCCTTGTGTATGGCCTCAAGCAGGCTCCTCGTGAGTGGCACAACAAGGTGAAGGAAGTCCTCCTCGCACTTGACTTCCATCCCTCTGCCTCAGATTCCAGTCTCTTCGTTCGTCACTCCTTCGAGCCCTTCTACATCCTCGTCTACATCGACGACTTCATTCTAGCCACCAGAGATCCAGCCGACATGGCAGCTGTCCAGTCTGCTCTCAGCTCCACCCTTCTCATGAAGGATCTTGGTGACCTCAAGAACTACCTGGGGATGGAGATCACTCGTGACCGCCAGGCTTGCACGATCACCCTCTCCCAGGAGTCCTACATCGACAACCTTCTCAAGCGGTTCGACATGGACTCCAGTAACTCTGTCTCCACTCCACTCCCACTACAGCATCAGCTCACGGCCCCTCCAACTCCTTCTCCTGACGCCTGCAAGGACCCGTACCCTGAGCTAGTCGGTTCACTCATGTATGCCATGATGTGCACTCGACCAGACTTGGCTTACCCGGTTTGTGTCCTCTCTCGGTACGTCTCCCCTGGACGCTACACCGCCTCGCATTGGTCTGCAGCCAAGAGGGTCCTCCGCTATCTACAAGCCACCAAGTCTCACATCCTCACTCTCGGTGGTACCTCTCCAGTCAAGCTCGAGGGATACACAGACTCCTTATGGGCCGATGACCAGACTGACAGACGCTCCTCCCAAGGGTACTGCTTCACTCTTGGAAGCGGAGTCATTAGCTGGCATTCCACTCGGTCCTCTGCAGTCTCCTTGTCGTCCTGCGAGGCCGAGCTCTACGCGGGCACATTTTCTTCTCAAGAGGCACGCTGGCTCTCCTTTCTCCTCGCTGAGTTAGGCTACCCCCAGCAGTCGCCCACCCTGTGGTGTGACAACCAGAGTGCCATTCATCTCACCAAGGATCCTGTGTTCCACTCTCGCACCAAGCACATCGAACTTCGTCATTTCTTCATCTGAGATCTTGTTCAGAGTGACCAGCTGACGGTACGGTACATCACCTCAGATTGCAACCTCGCCGACCTCTTTACCAAGGCTCTCGGCAAGGCTGACCACCATCGGCTTCTCCGTTCCATGGGGCTATGTGCTCCTTGATCGGGTTTGCAGTCTATGGGGGTGTGTTAGAAATAGACTGCAAATACCACTTTTGTATTTGTACTTTTATATCCTAGTTTAGGTTGTGAATGTTCTAGTGGGTTGGGGTGTACTCACAAATCCCAACCTCACCCAATTGTGATCCCCACAATCTCCAATTACCCAATTGGAGATTCCGGAGATCCCAATGGGGATTCCCTCTTCCCCCTTCATCCATTCCCTCTCACCGGAGATCCCAATGGGGATTACCTAATCAATCATTTCAACTCTATTTCTTACATGAAGTGCCTCCATTCTGATGGCGGGGGAGAATTTCGCAATGGCAAACTCGATAACTTCTGTGCAGCCCAAGGGATTCGGCAAACCTTTACGCTCCCCGAAAGCCCGCAGCAGAATGGCATTGCAGAGAGCCGCAACCACACCTTGGTTCAGATTGCTCGTTGCCTCCTCAGTCACGCCAACGCACCACGGTCACTCTGGGGATATGCCCTCTTCCATGCGGCACTCCTCTACAATCGTTATTCGCATCCCCACCGGCCCGACACCACACCTACCGCTCTCTGGCTTGGGGTCATGCCTTCCGCCCGCTCTCTACGCGTCTGGGGCTGTACCGCGTATGTGTTGCTGAGCCCCCACACGCGCAGGAAGCAAGGTGGCAAGCTTGGTCCCAAAACCCAGACCTGCATGTACCTGGGGCACAACTCCGACTCCCCGGACTACTTATTCCTCAACCCAATCACCAGACAGCTGATTCGCAGCTCTGATGTCGTCTTCGATTTCAACTCTATTTCTTACAGGGGGCAGTGGGGCGCAAACGTGGCCAGCGGGGCGCTAAGGGGCCAGCTGGGCGCTAAGGGGCCAGCGGGGCGCTAAGGGGCCAGTTGGGCGTACAGGGCCAGCGGGGTGCAAACGGGGCCAGCGGGGCGCAAACGGGGCCAGCGTGGCGCGAATGGGCGAGCAGGGCACTAAGGGGCCAGCTGGGCATAAGGGGCTAGCGTGTTGCTTAGAGAAGGCTATAAGCAGATGATTCAATGGCTCCTTGGAAATTTCTGCAGCACTTCGTTATGACGCCCAGAAAACTTGCGACCTTCGAAAAGCTATATCCAAAACTGCAATCTGTGAAACGATCTGAAAATCAGATATGTTGTAGCTTGCAGCGTCAGCTTTCCTCTGGAAGTTGAATCACTCGATTCCATAGCTTAACGAGCGAGCTATGGCGTTTGGCGCACTGGGGGGTAATCTGCCTTAGGAGAAGTTGACAATCCTCAGAGTCACTATGATTGAAGCTTACAAGTTCATAGGCATGATAGAAAAGGCATTGAAGCACAATTGGAAGGTAGGGATGGAAGAGAAGGATGAAAGGGAAGGACCCTGGAGGCCCATGGTCAAGAACATGACAAGAGTCAAAGTCTTGACTCCCCATCCTCAAGTTCAACCAGCCTGGCAAGACAAAATTCACACTGTACCAGGTTGGCCTCCAAACCCCAAATGCTGCAGCTGCAGGGGGGGACAAGAGTCCCACACATGCTGGTCCCTCCTCGTTATAGGGCTCTCCAACTTTGGTGTAGCAGCTGACAAGGACTTCCAATGAGTTGTAACAAATCCATCAAACATTTCTTCGTAACTTCTTCATATGTGCTCCGATTCCAACAATTATTGGCTCGTTGGAATGTGCTCGATGTCATGCACAATCCAAGCACATCTGCACAAGCACAAGATGAACATGCAAAGACATGCAAACCCAACAAACCATACAAACAATGTAGCACACAAAACACATGCAACGAAATGATGCGAACAGACGACAGGATGACGTGCAAACGAATATGCACCAACACACTCCCCCTCAGATTGTCGGCTTGTTTCGCCGTCTCTAGTTCAAGGACATTCCTGCCATCCTCGCACAGCACCAGTGTGGCTCTTCAGCTAGCCGCTTGGTAAGGAAGTCGGCTGACTGTTGCTGAGTTTTCACGTAGATCGGTTCCAGTGTCCCAAGCTTCACCTCCTTCCGCAGCCAATGCCATTTGATCCTCATTTGCTTGTTCAACCCATGAAGAACTGCATTGCGTGCCATGGCAATGGCTCCCTTGCTGTCACTGAACAGAGGTGTCGCACAAGTCTGTTCATGGCGGATCGCCTTCAAGAGCCTCCTTAACCAAATGATTTCTTTTGCCGCATGAAACATTGCCATGTACTCAGATTCCACTGAAGATAGTGCCGTTTCAGACTGCTTCTTGGACCTCCAACTTACAGGCCCACCTCCCACCATGCAGATGTATCCACCAACTGATGATGAATCCTCATGCTCAGAAGCCCACGTGGCATCAGCAAAACAGGAAAGGAACACCTTTCCTTCTCCGAGCTGCTCCCCCTTCTCTTGAAGGACTTCAACTCCTTTTTGACTGAGTTGAGCAGAGGCTGAATACTGTACTCCCACTGTAGGGTATGACTTGAGGTAGCGCACCACTCTCTCCGCTGCACCACACTGCTCTTCTGTTGGATTTTGCACTACTCGAGCCAGCTGTCCCACAGCAAAGCAGATGTCAGGCCGAGTATGCACAGCAGCGTAGAGTAGGCTCCCGACCATGGATTGGAATTTCCTCTGGTCTTCACTTTCAACTCCTTCTCCTTCAGCTGC
This sequence comes from Closterium sp. NIES-67, assembly GCA_027943415.1. Lineage (NCBI taxonomy): Eukaryota > Viridiplantae > Streptophyta > Zygnematophyceae > Desmidiales > Closteriaceae > Closterium > Closterium sp. NIES-67. Next base: position 8,961 of record BQMB01000118.1, on the reverse strand, counting down.
CTTTATGAGTTTGAACTCGGAAGGCAAAGGTGTAACCACTTCCCGTTCTTCCTGCAGAGAGTACTTCTCAGCCAAGGTGTTGATGTACTGTCCCTGATGCAGTTTGAGCCAGCCACGTTCAGTATCCCGCTCAATGTGCATTCCCAGGTAGTACCTTGCCTCTCCAAGTGACTTGCACTTGAACTGCTCTGTGAGCTTCCGCTGCACCACATCGATCTCCTTGTCACTGCTGCTGAAGAGCAGGATGTCATCCACGTACACCAGCAGAAGCACAAGCGACTCCCCCTCGCCCATCAGGAATAGGCTTTCGTCGCATGCACTCGCACGGAATCCAATCCCTTCCAGTGCACTGGCCAGCCTGTTGTACCAGCATCTCGGGGCCTGCTTCAAGCCATAGATGGCCTTGTTAAGTTTGCAGACACGACTGGTTCCATCCTCATAGCCAGGTGGTTGAACCATGTACACCTCCTCTTCCACAATGCCGTACAGAAAAGCGGTTACGATGTCCATCTGCTTCACCTTCCATTTGCGCACAGCAGCTACCGCCAGCAGCACACGTAGCGTTGGAGACTTAGCAGTTGGGGCAAACACTTCTTTGAAATCTTCTTTCTCTTTCTGCTGAAACCCCTTTGCCACCAGCCTGCTCTTGTAAACTGATGGCTCTCCTTTCTCATCCGTCTTGATTTTTGCTAGCCACTTGCGCTGTATTGCCTTCTTCCCATTTGGCAAGTACACCAGGTCCCATGTGTGATTCTCCATCTGGCTGTTGTACTCTGCATCTCTTGAAACGAGCCACTTCCCCCGTTGAGGCCCGGCTAGCGCATGATCCATGCTCGGAGGTTGTATTGGTGCGTAAAAGCAGTATGCAGGCTCCTCGTCATCTGACTCTTGGTCAACACCCAAGAACAGCACTGCATCTTCGCCTTGGGCCTGTTCCTGCTGCTCAGTTGTGGCTCCTCCACTTGTAGAGCTCAGCAGCTTTCTTGTTGCCATTCTGGTACGTGCAGGGTAGATGGTTGGATTTACCCATTCTTTCACCTTCACCCAATCCTTTGTCCCCCCACCAATCTGTTTCCTTCGCTTTGGCAGACTTGGTGTTTTGGAAGCCTCTTGCTGCTGCTGCTCCGGATCCTTGACGTCAGCATTAGCTGCAATATCCTCATTGCTTCTTTCATCAGTACCGCTTGCCGTTGGCGCAGTGACTTCGCTGTCCTCAGGTTCGGACAAATCGAAGTGCATAGTGATCTCTTCCAGCTGCTGGGTGACCCTTGCCTCTGGCTGCTTCTCCCACTTGCCATACATGATGTTCTCCACAAATTTGACATCCCGACTGTCAAACAGCACATTCTTTGAGGGCTCCCAGAGTAGCCACCCCTTGCTCTCTGCCGCAAGTCCAAGGTGCACACACCACAGTGCAGATGCTCCAAGCTTTGTCCTGTACGGTTTAAGGACATGCGCCACTGCCATGCATCCGAACACTCTAAGCATGTCCACTGGAGGCTTCTTTCCAAGCCACCTCTCCAGCGGCACCCACATATCATCAGCCACCTTTGTGAGTACGCAGTTCCTTGCCACTGTAGCATGCCTCACCGCATGAGGCCACATGGAGTTCCCCAGCCCTGATTCGATCAGTAGCGCTCGCGCAGTTTCCAGGATGGTCCTATTAGCCCTCTCAGCAACGCCATTTGACTGAGGGGTATAGGACGTCGTTAGCTGATGCTCAATGCCTTGTTTCTTGAGCCACGCAGTCAGATCTCCTCCTAGAAACTCTCCACCTCGGTCGGTTCTGATGCTCTTGCATGGGTGCCCAGATTGTCGCTCGACGAACGGCAGCCAGTCATCTCGTATTGCTGAGGCAGCATGATCCTTCTGCTTCAACGGGTATGCCCACATCAGCCGACTCCAGTCATCAACTATTGTAAGGAAGTACCTTTCCCCCTTACTTCCTCGAACTGGAAAAGGTCCTACCAGGTCCATGTGCACCAGTTCCAGTGCTGCCTTGCTTTTCCCAGCTACGCCGTGAAAGGGGAACCGTGTGAACTTGCTCAGCAGACACGTCTCGCACTTGGTATCATTTGGTTGCCCAGAAAGCTTCAGCCCCTTTACTGCCTCTTCCTTATGCAGTTGCTGCAGCAATGGCATAGCCACATGCCCTAGACGTCTGTGTGCGGTTTCCCAATCAGTCTCCCCCGACCTTGCAGAAACCGTCACTCCTGCAGCACTAACTGCATTGCACTCCCCCTGGACTCCAGATCTCGCCTTTACTGCTCCCAACTCCTTCTTTGTTGATTCCCATATCAGTGCAGGGATCTGCCACATGGATCTGAAGACATCTCTGCTTTCGTCTAAATCCCATAACACAAGATCTCCTCGCCTGGCCTAGCTTGCGCAGCGATATCAGATTGGCCTTCAGCCCCGGTACGAGTAACACGTCCTTCAGCACAACCAGTCCACCATCAGGTGCTCTGAATGCAGCTCGACCAACTCCAGCGACCTTCACTGCATGTCCGGATGCTGAGCGCACTTCGGAGATTGGAGGCGCTCGCACAGCATCCAGCAAGTCCTTGCGTGGTGTCATTGTCCATGCAGCACCAGAGTCCATGACCCACATGTCAAGCGGGTGCAGTTCCTCTCCAGCCCTTGCAACAGCTGTGCCACTGTCATCTTTGTCACACACATGGTAGAACTGTCCAGCATTCCTCTCCTCATTTCCCAATCCTCTGTCATCCTTGGAGGTTTCTTCAGCAGGATCAACTACCATGTTGGCACCTCCATGTGGTTGCTTTCCTCCATTCCCCTTCTGCGATTGGTTCCAAGGGGTCCACCAGTCGGGCTTGGTAGAGCAGCAAAACCATGGATGCCCTTCTTCCTTGCAATACCAGCACTCTCCCCTCAAGCGTGGTTCACTGTTGTCATTGTTGGAGTGACCACCTCTTCCTCTTGCACCAGCGCCACCACGCCCCCGCTGGTTCCAAGTCCCGCGACCACCTTGGTTGTAGTAGGAGCGACCGCGATTGCCACGCCCTCGATCCCTCCATGTCCCTTGCATGGCATAGCCGCTGGTGCTGTCATCACCTCCGCGCAGTGTATAGCGACGAAAATCTTCTTCCAGAATCTTGGTGCGTATCCACTCCAATGTCCATTGACTTTGGTTTTGTGGCAAGCTGAGTCCGCTTATAAATTGCAGCCAAGACTCGGGCAGCAGGCTGAGCATCTTGAGACACTTAGTCTGCTCCAGGTACGTGATGCCTGCAATCGCCAATTTCGCGTAGAGTTCCCTCATCTTGTCCAGGACGGGCTGCACAGGTTCATTCTCGCTCAACCGCAGCATGGACAGCTCCCGATCCAGCATGAGAGAAGCGGCAACCGATGTCGGAGCGTGCAGGTCCTTGAGCACTGCCCATGCCTTGGGCCCACAATCAATTTCCGGTAGCAGATGCATGATGTGATGCCTCTGGTTCAGCTCCAAGCTTTGTGACAGTAGATAATACCCAGCAGATGAACGTTCATCCCAGTCCGCTTGCTCTGCCATTTCCTTTGGCCTTGGCTCCGTTCCAATCATGAGCTTCAAGAGGCCAATTTGTCGAAAGTAGAGCTGCATCTTCCATGCCCAATCATTATAGCCATCTCCAGAGAACTTCTCAATGGTGAAGTTCTTCAGCACCTCCTTAAGCAGTGACCCCTGGCTTGTATGCGCTCCCCTTTGCGCTGCAATGCCAGAATCTTGGGTTGAGCTGCCTCCTTGGACTGAAGTATCATCTCCACCAGAGTCCTCCTTATCTCCCATCGTATTTTAGGTCCCAAATGCGTGATAATGGGCTCTGATACCACTTGTTGCTTAGAGAAGACTATAAGCAGATGATTCAATGGCTCCTTGGAAATTTCTGCAGCACTTCGTTATGACGCCCAGAAAACTCGCGACCTTTGAAAAGCTATATCCAAAACTCCAATCTGTGAAACATTCTAAAAATCAGATTTTTTGTAGCTTGCAGCGTCAGCTTTCCTCTGGAAGTTGAATCACTCGATTCCATAGCTTAACGAGCGAGCTATGGCGTTTGGCGCACTGGGGGGTAATCTGCCTTAGGAGAAGTTGACAATCCTCAGAGTCACTATGATTGAAGCTTACAAGTTCAGAGGCATGATAGAAAAGGCATTGAAGCACAATTGGAAGGTAGGGATGGAAGAGAAGGATGAAAGGGAAGGACCCTGGAGGCCCATGGTCAAGAACATGACAAGAGTCAAAGTCTTGACTCCCCATCCTCAGGTTCAACCAGCCTGGCAAGACAAAATTCACACTGTAGCAGGTTGGCCTCCAAACCCCAAATGCTGCAGCTGCAGGGTGGGGACAAGAGTCCCACACATGCTGGTCCCTCCTCGTTATAGGGCTCTCCAACTTTGGTGTAGCAGCTGACAAGGACTTCCAATGAGTTGTAACAAATCCATCAAACATTTCTTCGTAACTTCTTCATATGTGCTCCGATTCCAACAATTCTTGGCTCGTTGGAATGTGCTCGATGTCATGCACAATCCAAGCACATCTGCACAAGCACAAGATGAACATGCAAAGACATGCAAACCCAACAAACCATACAAACAACGTAGCACACAAAACACATGCAACGAAATGATGCGAACAGACGACAGGATGACGTGCAAACGAATATGCACCAACATAGCGGGGCGCTAGGCGCTAGGGCGGAAGCGGGCGGGCGGACCTAACCTAAGGTGATACGATCTTAGAGTAGAACGAATGATTAGAAAGAGGTGGTATTAGGGGATATAACCTAAGGGGTTGTACTCTATATGAGCATGCACCTAGCTAGCCTATAACATATACAAATTATATGTTAACATGAAGCAGACGTGTAATGAATTATGAAATTTCCAATCGTCGGGCGGGCGGAGTTGGGCGGTCACTGGCATTATCATCTTGATGATTTTGAATGGTCCACAATAGCGGGGTCGGAGATTTGGCAGTATCTGCAAGCGAAGGTTTTTGGTGTCAAGGAGGACTAGTTTCCCTTTAGTCAAGGCAATATCCTGTCTGTGGCGGTCGGCGTATTGGTGGGCAGTGACATTGGGTCTTCGGATAAATTCGATGACTCTTGTGCGGGCGGTTTAAAGGTCTTTGACGAACTGCTGCGAGCAAAGGAGTTGGCTTTTGACGTTGGTGGAAATGGGTACTGTCGGATCCATCCCATAATTCAGGTAAAAGGGCGAATAATTAGTCGCGGCGGAGGGTGCATTGTTGTAGGAAAACACGAGCATGGGCAGCGAATCTTCCCATTTATTGATATCTGGGCAGTTTGTGCGAATCAACTGCTCCATGGTCTGATTCGTCCGTTCTGTATGACCGTGGGATGAGAACTGTAGGCGGGTATCGTATCGGTTACACGTGTCTTGCCAAAAGCGCAAGGTGAATTTCGGATCTCTGTCACTGATGATTGCTGCAGGGATACCATGCAGGCGAACGACGGTCGAGACGAACAGACGTGCGGTTTCTTTGGCTGTGATTATCGTGCGACATGGCGTGAAATGAGCCATTTTCGTGAGGCGGTCGACGACGACAAGGACCGCGCCGTATCCACTTGGTCCGGCCGACAGGCCGGTGACAAAATCCATTGTCACGTGTTGCCAAAGTTGCTAAGGTGTCTTCAGAGTCTTGTCAACCCTGGAATGTCCCGATAAGTTTGAATCGTGGACTTATTTAATTAGTGATTTGCGAAGTAGACGATAGCTCAGAACCCAAATTTATTCCATTCCCGCTTTTACGTAATAGGCTCCTCGCGCGGTCGTGACCTGCTGGTGGCCGTTGTTTACAAAAAAGGGATCGGTCTCCGTGGGTGAATTGTTCGCTCAGCAACGGGTTCGTCTGGGCGATTACTACAGCGTCGGTTTGGGCAGATGGTCTTGAGAGGATGTTGTTGGCACCCTTAATGTATGTGATTCGATACGTGAAGTTTGACTCCAGATAATCCAACCAGCAAATCTGCCGCAGGTTGAGATTCAACTGCGCTCGCATGTATTGTAGGGATTTGTGATCTGTTCGTACAGTCACGTCGGCTCCCGTCAGGTAGCATCGTCAGATCTTGAACGCATGCACGATCGCCAACATTTTTTGTCGTGTACGGGATAATTTTGCTCGGGGACATACTCGGTCGAACAAACCCTTTGGCCGGCCAATAATCCAGCTGGTCGCGTAATTCCTGGAGCTCGGGTTGCATCAGCCGCCACCGTGTCCGGACAGTTGGGTGCGTGCCACGTTTGAGCTGGATAGAGGTCAACTGATGCCAGGTGTCCGGCTTCGTGCGTGTGTTATCTGAGGTGGGTATCGGCTCAAAACGTTCACGCAGAGCTGTACCTCAAAACGTGCGAATCTCGGTCGCTCCGAAAATTGGCGTTGCGTTCTGGGCAGCAGATTCCAAACTCCCGAAAAACCCTGGAGTGCTCCTCGCCGAAGTCCCCGTCTCACTTAGTGTCGATCGTCACCAATCCAGTCCCAGTCCCCTCAGTAGTGAAACAACCAATTTGATATTTAAATCATCAACCGTATTTCGACAACAACAAAATAAAGCTCCATCGCGAAAAGTCAGCCCGTGATGGTGGTGTTTTTATCCATGGGGCGAAACGGGGGAAGCCTCGGCGGCTTTATCTTGGCCACTGGTACTGTTGGCGTGGCTGCGGCTGCTGCAGAAACTATTGCTGCTGCTTCAGAGCGGGCAGCGGCCGTTGTCACAGCAGCTGCAACTGCCGTGGCACGTGCGGCGACATTCGTTGCTACTTCAGCTTCATCATCGTGGCGCTCCTGCGACACTTTGCGTGCGATTTTGTCCAGTACTGTTTCAACACATTCAGTACTAGCGGCGTCCTCGGGGGCGGGCGACTTTTGGCGCATAGTCTCTTGCGCCTGGCAAAGATCGATAACTTCGGCACGAAGTTCTTTGTTGTCGTCTAGCACATCTGTCAAGCGAGCCTCCGTGGCACCGAATTTTGCCATCAACTCGTCAAACTGTGCCTGGTCCATGTGGTGAATACTACACCGAGTGGGCAGGGGAATGTCCATGATTATCCGTGCTCAGGTAAGAACGCAAACGCTATCGTAGTCGGACGGATTAATTCGTCTAATTCACTTCCGACCACTTGGCAGCTCAGTGAGTGAATCACTCCCCTCCCCTCGGAAAAAGTTTTCCGCCTATGGAAATGGGTAGGTCAGGAAAGTAGCTCTGAATACCAGATGTTATGAGTGTTTAACCAGAGTAGCGCGGAATCGAATGTCGGGGTTCAGAATATCATAATGTGGTACAATGGAATGATGAGGCAAGATATTGGTGTCAGAAACTCAGCCACGAACCACTGAGTTAAAAGTGCTTGTTGATAGCGGGTCAGTGCGCCCATAGCCCCCTAGGCTCTGCACCTGTGGCCCTTCCCCGAGGATTTTCTCAAGGGTAATCCCAATGGGTCTCTCTACACCCCCCCTCGCTGGGATAGGCGGAGGACACGAACGCCTATGCAGCGCTAGCACTGGGAATTGAACCCGAGTCACCAACGCTCTGATAGCATGTTAGAATAACACAATGAACTAGATTGTGCCATAGAGGGAGGTTTTGTGCAATGGTGCTGTACCCTCTATGAGCATGCACCTATCTAGCCTATAACATATACAAATATATGTTGACAATAGGAACACCACAGCAATCCTAGCCGCGTGATCGAACAGGTTCGTATAAGGCATTCGAGGGCGCGTAGCACTTCGGAGTGACGCGGAAATGGTTCGGTGCTGTGTTCGTTTCGAATATAGGGCAGATGTCGGTGCCGTGTGGGGTTTGGTGTACGCATTAACGGTGCGGCGCGCTAAGGAATGGAAAATTTCTTACAAACTCTAAGCCTCTGTAACGTTTTGGTGCAGTAATGTTATGGGTGGAAACCCAGAGTAGCGCGGAAGTGAATATCGAAGTTCAGAAATACAGATTCACAGACTGTCGGTACAATGAAAGACGAGGCTAGATATAGGAACACCAGAGAGAATCCTAACCACGTGATGCACAAGTTCAGAGATGGCATCCGAGGACATGGAGTGCTTCGGAATGACACGGAATGGTTCGGTGTAGCGTGTACGGTAACGGAACTAAGGCCTAGCCCGGAGCCGTGTACGTTCGGTATACCCCACTAGCAGCGCGCCTCAGTAAGGAATGACTCATTCCTTAAAATCTCCCCCCTTCAAGATAAGCACACGAATTAACAAAGCAAGGAAACTCCAACTGAATCTCCTCGTAGTGAAGCCACTACTGCTGAGAATCTCCAGCTTCATCAAGGAACTGCATCCGACGGTCGAACACGTCAAATGGAGTAACATTTAGTCATCACTTACAGTTTGTTTAGTCATCACTCCATTTGAATCTGACGGTCGGGGAAGAAATTTCCGTTAGTGTTTGACGGTTGTCGGCAACCCCGTTTTCACGTTCGTGCAGTGATGCGCAGATGCTGTGCTGTATGCGGAATGGAAATTGGCAACAGTGATTATGAAATCAATGGAAATCCGGACCTCCCACCTGGCCATCCGAGTTGGGTAGAAAAAACAAGGACGCGTGTGGGCGAATTTGCAGCCCGATATGTACACGTAACACCCAATGAAATTGTGCCAAGTGCTCCAATCCAAAACGCAATAACTAGAATGAACGCTAAACTGCCCCTGAGAGCTCAGAATGGACAAAACCCTCCTCCGGGTGCGCTAACCATGACTAAGTGCACAGAGTCCTAGTAACAGTAATCTAACAACTAAAAACCCAACTGACAGCCCTTCCAAGTTTCCATCCCCTAGCTCACGCAAAACAAACGCTGACTCTGCGAAGCCTAGTCTTCGCCAACTATTTCGTTTCCAGAATCCTTTGTCGTCCAATCAGGTTCTGCCGCCCCAACTACCTAACAGTGAAATGCACATGTCAGGTGGGCTTTATGGGTTGA